>JAHZMX010005926.1:0-24244 GCA_027743895.1 Seira musarum | reverse complement strand
TAGTCTTCATTTGTTGATGTCATCTCCATGATTCTTGCATAATCACGACGATATAAAGTACTTAAAAGTCCTAATACACCCTCTTAATTTCATGGATAGGTTAGAATGAGTCATAAAAAATTATCCTTCATGAGATGGCCTCATTATCATCTTGAGTACTGACTCCAGAGATCGTCATTGTAAAACACTTCATGATAGCAAATCACGTTGATTATAATTAAACTCTTTTGTCATATTTTGTGACAAACTCCATGGAATTTCCTCCCCTATTTCTCCATTTCCAAACTTTAATCAGCGGAATTTAGAAGAAATGGTGGGATTTGTATATGTACTTGTAATTTAATTTCAATTCATTTCAAATGCAGAGTTTAGTCAAATTTCAATCCTTGTAGTTGTCTTTCCGACCACCGACCACTCTTGGCATCTTTGAACCCTGCTCGAAAAAACTTATTTTTTGAATGAAAAGAAAAGAGTGAAAACGTGATGTCGCGTAGCAGCAGATGTGCCTCATTTTCCGGCGATGGTAGCAAAAGCAAACTTGTGGGAGTGATGGTGAAAATGATGCCGCTGCTAAAACGATGATTTGACCTTTTTTCCAGAGAAAGTTTTTTGTCATTCTTACATAAGTAGTATGAGCTTTACAGCATGCATTTTTCATAGTTTCTTCAACTACTCAACGAAGGGATATGCTCGCCTCCACCCACTACAGTGAGGGGTGAGGAGTAAATGGAAGAAAGACAGTGTTCAAGATAGACTGAACGACGTATTAATTTGAATAATAATCTTTTTTTTTTGCGAAAGAAGACGGAAGCATATTGTCACCATGTAATATTCTCCTTCAATTTTTTTTCTTCTGGATGTTAGGGAAAAGTTTGCAGAAGCAGACGAACGGCACCAACACCAACGTCTTCATCGTCATCATCACCGCATAACACACACAGCTTTGTCAAATTGCTCTATTGCAGATGCTTAGTGGATATGGATTTTTTGTCACCTTTTTGTCAAGTTTTAATTTTTCATATAAGAACAAAAGACTAAAGAAGAGGAAACAGAGGTCGTTGTACTTTGATGTTGTGTTCTTGCCTTTCCATTTTTCTAATATTTTCTTTTTTCGTGGAGGACAAACAAACGCGAAAACCTGAAAGAAAAGTTAGAGAGGAGCGGATAAATTGCGAGCGGTCGGTCTCTTCATGAAGATTCTTTTTGCTTTCTTCACGACACTTATTGTTCCTCTTATGTTTTCGTAAAATGGATAAAAAGAAGTAATGAGGATCTAACACATCTCTTCTAAAACATAAGTATATAAAAACACAAACACATGATATTGAGTGTGTAGTAACAGAAAGTAAGCAAGCAAAGGTTTTGTCATTGTCTGTTCGTTCTTCCACTTTCAAAAGCAGAACTAGCTTCATGGAAAATATGTGTTAAAGTAAAAAAGGACTTTCCTTAGCCAACTTCACTTTCTCTTGTGTGTCTTGTGTCACACCACACCTCATGTGTCTAACTTTCAGAATTGAACAGCTGGCAAAACTGTTGTCGTTGTCGATGATGATGATGATGATGTGGTGATGGTGATGGTGGTGTGATAGCTCTCATATACATGAAAGCTTTTAAAAGACATTTTCTACATTGAACTTTCAAGGTTTTCGTGGTGTCGTGCTTTACCGCACCCACCTTAAACTTGTAAATTTAAAAATTCAATTTTGCAAATAATTTACTTATGCAATTCACTCTTTCAATCCAATCCATATTCCCTCATATTAGGCGCATATAAATCTGACACAAAGAGCATGTACCTATGTAATAAGGATTAATTTTACAGCAATGTCGACGAAATACTTTACAACAATCCCTTTTCAGATGGAAACATTTGATATCCAGTAAAAAACCTGTATTTTTTGTGTGTCTTTGTCCCTTTTGCCAACTTAAGTTCTGCTCGTTTTCTTCTGATCTTTCTTTTTGTAACTAACTCAAGTTGGAAATATGTAAATGTTTGCAAAGTTTATATTCTTTACATATTTTGCTTCTTCTATCAGGCTTTTGTTTTATTTGTTAAATGTTGTTTCACGTTAGGGGAGGGGAGGGAGAAGAGTTGAAGGAGTTGAACTGTGTAGTTAGGAGTAAAGTAGCATTTAATTGCCTATTTATCATGTTTATGGTGGTGGTGGTGGTGTGTGTGTGTGAATGTGTGTGTGTATGTGTGTGTTTGCGTCGAATCTACCGCTGTTGTCGACTTTCCTATTCCCAGTCCCTTTATTACTAGAACGTCTGCCATGGATCTTTTAAAGCTTCAGCTACTTCCTCTTCTTCTGTATCTCCTATTTTCCTCCATGCATATTCAAAAGATGATGGGGTTGATAAGCAAACACCTAGAAGCGCTTTTTTCACTTCTTTTTCCCTTTCCACTTCTTCCCACTGCATTTTTAAAACTCGTTGCCTCCAACCAAGGAAACAAGAATTACATGTATACGTATTCATATTCATCCTCTTCTTCGCCCCTGAATGAGATTCCATGTTTATATAAAGCGGCCATATTTACTCACTGCAGCTTATTTAATGGAGTATATACACACTTTTATTTTCCCGAGATATGACCCATTACAAATGTATATTTTCTCCTTGGCTTTTCTAGCTTATCCAAAACTGCTCATCCATCCCCTCCATTTTTCCATTTTCAGTCACTCATTCCCCCGGCAAGAACAAAAGCAAGGAACTAAGAAATTAATGTGCATGCGGTATTCCATGCTTTATTAAGCTTTGTACAATACGTACCTACATACTTCCCTTCGCTTCAAAAAAGGATATTCTCTATCTGGTGGAATGAATGGATCTTTTCGGAATCCCATATTTCTCATTTCATCCTATCCTTCTTCATTTTTCACTTTCTGTTTGTGAGATTTCAAGATTTAGGACAAGTTAAGGTAAAAGAATTCACAATATACCTCGACAAAGACTAGTCACAAAACATATAATTTGGAAGTTTGGAAGTAGGCAATGTGTCTTCACTAAAAGGAAGAAAATCAGGAACAGGAGTAGCTAGCTATCTGCAACTAAAATTCCATTCCATCTACTCCCTATTTTTCCCTCCTTCTGCAATCGTTGACACCAAAAGGGAGCTAATGACATGCATAAAGTAATGAGAAAGAAAGAGGGAAGAACAAGTTACTTAAGCTTTACAAATGCCTTTCGACTTCCAACTCAAAGAAAATTTACGTAGTCTCCGGACAAGAAAAAAGGTAGATAATATATCTCTAGCTGGAGAACTTAGCTCAGTCTTTCCCTGTTTATGATGATCATCATGATTCATGAAGTCCACCAAAAGGGAAAAAATCCTATTTATATGACTTGTAAGATCTATAATTTTTCCTGCCCCTATGCATTCCCCGGTTTTCTCTCAAGTTTTATATATGTATTAATAGCTCAACTTGAAACTCTCTAGTTTCTCTCTCCCATAAAAGGCTTCAGGAACACACAAAAATTTAATGCGTTTTTAAAAGTTAAAGAGGCTCTTTATTATTTTCTCGTTGCGCCTTATCGGCCCTTTCTATCGCAGCAGAAAAATATATTATGCTCCACATCTACTTTTCGGGGAAAATTTCTTCGTTATGTTTTCTATATTATTTGTTTAAAATGGCTTCTTATGATGCATGACAAAAGGAGTAAGAAGTATAAGTAGTTCCCCTTAGAAAAAAAAAGTTGATGTTATGCTGGGAGCAGCAGTCATAAAGCCAAATCCATTTTGTGATACTTTAACCCTAAAATAAAAAGAGAAAGAAAACAGCATACTTTCAAGCCTTTTACATTTGTTCTCATTTCTTTTTTCTCTCTTTCTCATGATCCCTAATACTAATACTTGCTCTCCCTCGTTTCTCCAGTAATATTTCATGGTGGAACGGGAAGAAACAAACGACGGGCCAACTACTTTTTTACTTCTTCTTTGGATTTTAAGTTGTCTGTCCATCTGTACTTGAGAATCTCGTCAAGAAAGGAAAAAAAAAGTCGAGTCAGCAAAGGTCATCATTTTCATAAAAAAAAGGCCAGCCCAACGGAAAAAAAATGTACGTCGGGTTCAACCCAAAAACGGAACAACAACTAAAAATTGTTCGCAAAAAGCTACATTAGACAACTTTCAGAGAAGATGGAGTAAGTAGATAGATACATTCGTACGAGAAAAAAATTGAAATGATCGTAACAGTTGTATAAACCGAAGCACTGTTTTTAGTCCGCCACTCTAAAACTTTGCACTAATGCATGCACAATTTTTACTTGTTATCCGTATGTACATCGTCAGAGTAAAGTACCTTTATAATATGTGAGTAGTAGTGTGACAATAGTGCAGCTTCGATTTTTACATAGAAAACGCAAAGTGGCAGACATATAGTAACGTCTCATGAATTTCTTGCTTGCCCAGCTTTTTTTCTCGTGCGCTATTCATGTTTTATCTCTCTGAAAGAAAAAAAGAAGCTTTAATGCACACGGACAGAAGTGGGACACGAAGAGACGAAGACAAAGATGAAAAAGCTTTAAGCAAGCAAGTTTTCATTTTTTTAAACGACAACATTCACCCAGCCCAACCCACCCCTTTTTTATTTTGATGTCCTGCATTATTTTAGGACATGTATATAAATGTAATCCAATGAAAAATGAGGAATATGCAACTTCCTAATGACGATTTAAACTATTCCACTTTAACCGGGAGGAAAAAAAACAACATACGCAATATTTATGGTGCAATGCACTCCACTTACCGAGACTCGCTTCAACGGAGACATTCCAAAAGAGAGTGGAGAGAATGATGAAGAAGCCTTGGGAAATCTTCCTCTGACGCTTATTCACCATCGTCGAGCCTTTTGCCTTGAGATACATTCTGATGTACCTTTAGAAAGGAAGGTTTGGGAATGCGGTTGATCAACACGGTCGTTGCTACTCCAGATCCAGTTGTGCACCTTTAATAAACAAGAAGAAAGAAATGACGGCATCGTTCTTATATTTAACATTAAAATGATGATGCAATTTCTAAAGTGGAGCTCGAACGTGTTGTAGAAAGGAAAAAAATAGAGCAGGAAATGAAACATCTCTCCACTTTCTCTCCCATTTTTCTCTTGAAAAACCTCAAGTAGTTTTGAAATGAAAAAAACGGCAAAATTATAACATTTCTCCGAGTTTGATGATTACTATGTGGGGAATAATATATTTTATTTGTTTTGTCCCATAAAAAGGAAACATTCGTTTATTTTGAGAAAGGAACACGGCGACTAGTTTCAGGAACGAAAAATTCATGAATTCATATTTCATATTTTAACAAGTGTCTTCCTTCACTTCAACTCTGCTTGATGTCGGAGACACATCATCCCAAGCTTCAATGCTTCTTCAATATGTCTACCTTTCATGAAGAAAATGAGATCGGGTAAAAGAAGAAATGCAGGAAACAGGAAATGAATGTGTTTTGTAGGTGAAAAGTGAAGAATGAATTCGTTCGGAGGTAGTTCAAAATGCTCAATTCCGTGTGAGCTAAGATGCTCGTACGTATTTTTTTTCTTGATAAAATGCCATAGCTTCCAGCCATGATGCTTTTAGCTTGCTAGGATATTGATTGTTGAAGAAGAAATATATGCCTCTTCCTTTAAATATTATTATATTCAAAAAAAATCATTCTACCATGTTGCACTCAAATTGGATGCGGTTAGTACTCGGTTCGTTCATGTTTTCAAGATGTGAACCATCATCGCCCTCATATCATCAACTTGAACATCATCACTCATTTTAAGACCGTGAAGCTTATGTGACGAAAGACTTTATTTCCACCCTTCTTACATTTTTCAACTAAATAGGATGTTTAAGCTAAAAACGAACAAGGGCGAGAATGATGATTATCGTGACTTTATTATTGTTTAAACTTGTTTCTCCCTCAGACGTTTTGCATACGCTAAGCCATTGCCGTTAAACAAATAATGATAAAAGAATATCCCATACTTTTTGATATTCACTAACATAACATCAAGATGATGATCGTTAAAAATATTTGATGCATGAAAATTCGTTCTTCACTTACAAATTTTAATTTTCATTCTCATTTACTACCCATTTCTCTCGCATTTCCTTTGAAGATTGGAAAAATGGTGATGGGTTTGTCTTAGCTTCCGCATCAATTTTCTTCTTAGACAAATCATTGCTTTTTGAATCAAGCCAACAGTTTTTATGTATTTTTTAAAGTGTTATTTACAGGAGTAACGAAGACTCATTGTAATGATGAATGATATCTCCGATAAAGTTTATTGTTATTCTTATATACATACTTGATTTGATATTCTCGTTCCCCTGCAGTACATAGTATATTTAGATCTGGATTTTCCAACCGTTGACATTTTCCTCTAAAATTGGTTAGCTTTTTTATGCCTCTCAAAAAATATTTAGTTTGTCGGTTCATGTTTGCGAGGGAAGGGCTTCGTAACCAAAGTAATCTTTTAGAGAAGATTGCCCAATAATTTTAGCATCGTCATGGCAATAGTAATCGTAATCACTTCATTTCAGTTCTCCCCACAAAATGCAACAATACTAAGACAGAAATACTTTTACATAGATGTGCTGAAGCAAAAAAGTGCGTGAACGTGTTCAACAAGCGAGTGTTACGGAATGTTCTCTTGAATGGCAGTATTGACAAGTTTATTTTTACTTTTATGTAATAGAAAGATGTGTTTTTGTGTTGATTGCATTCTTTAGGAGGGGAAGAAAATGGAGGGAGGCCACCACAACACTGTCACATTACCACTACTACCACCACCAACACCCAATTTTTCTTGATGGGTGAATGAATAGGGTATCACTCGTTCCATTCTTTTTCTCCACGAATGGAATCTGATTTTGGTTGGAACGAGTTTGAAGGAAATAAAAAAGCAACTTTTTTGTTCTTAATCCCTGATCTAGTGATTGTCTTGGCTTGGGTCTCCGCATCGGTTGGTTGTGAAATGATTGGGGACAAAGGAATCTATGTCAAACAGAGTCAGAATGTCTTGTATGAGTCCGGATTCCCCGGTATGCACCGTTCGTGTTCCCTTCTTTTCCTGAAATGGGAAGTAGTGATGGAATAATGGCTAGAGGATTGAGAGCTGGTGTGCATTGCTTTGTGCTCACATTGCATCACACAATAAGTTTCTCCTTTAAACCCCCATTATTCTGTACGTAAAAGCTTGTCTGATTCTTAAAGCAAGTACAGTTTTTTTTTCTTGAAATTCTCCAAAAAGGGAAGTTTATTCCCTGAAGAGGAAGAAAAAGTGAAAGAATACATTCCTGCAAACGTACGTGGTGTAGCAAGTAAGTGAGCTTAAAGCATACTTTTCTTTCCGAACTCTTTGTGAGAATGCACATAACATCGTACTATGCGTTTGTTCCCTCAGTCTATGTGACTTTTTCGCACAGATTATCTTGATTTAAAAAAGTAGCATTCAATTCGGTAAAAAAGAAGGAAACAACAAGAAAGTTTCCTTGGTGGCTATGTGAATAAGAGAATGACATTGTGATTTTTTAGTTAGGCTCCAGAGTATAGAAAAGATCCTGACCTTTTTTATCATTATTTTTTCCTGATTCACGTTCTTTCAGAGATGCATGTACTCCAGTAATGGTGGTAATGTTGCAAAATGCAATGGCACACAATGAAACATTAAATATGTGTTGTTAAATTATCAGAAAGAAAGCATTTCTTATATATTCCCCATAGCCAAGTCATAACCGTTTTGCACTACACTCACAATTCGGAATGAGTTGAGTATAAGAAGAGGGAGGAAAGACATTAGGAAAACAAAGAAAATATCTCTACTCGACAAAATGCCTTGTGATATATAGCTAGTTTCTGGTGGTGACAATGATGATGACGATTATATTGTTAGGTCGTCTTCCTCTTTTTCCAAATAATATCCGTAGCATGCGAATATAATACCACTGGAGTGTAATATGCTATTACATTAGCACTTTTTTAACTGTTACTGCCTTTTCTTTCGCTGCGATTTTCAAGTCTTAACACCAGCAAAAGGACAAGACTGCTTCCTCTTTCTCTCTTCATAAATCTTGCCATTAAAAAGGAAGTACACGAGGAAAAGAGTGCTTAGCTTGCTTTGCTCGTAGAGATTTTTTTTTTAAAAAACTTCTCTTTTTTTCAGAAGATATTGTGTTCCTCAGGATTTATTCTTGTCCATAGATCGGAGGTGGGGATATTATCGCAATCACATTAAAAACGTATGTTTCCATTGTTTTAATGCGACACAAAAAGTAAATGAAGACCTTTCCATGTTTTCACTTTCAATGTTTCAATACGGCAGAGTTACGGAGAGTGAGCGAGTAGAGTAATCAAGCAAGGTGCATGGGATACTTTTAGAATCTGTATGGTAGAATAAGAAGAACCAGTGATGATGGCATTTAATTTGAAATGAGAGTATCAGGGAAATCGAATCAGCTGATGCATCATTCTTAAGTACATATTACTAAGCTCATTTTGCACTCTCCCAACAATCATCGTAGAGTGAGCCATTAAAACGAGATTACCTGGAAGGATCGAGCTTGACTTGCTATTTTAAACGGACAGTGAATTTTACGGCCTTCACGTTTGGCTCACCGAAGATTTCCTTAATGAGAGTAAGTGTAAAAACAGTTATTTTCCCTATTTATTGACAACCATCGATGAGAGCTCAACTACAGTTCTGATTCTAAAACAGCGCAAAAGGACCGAGTAAGAACATGACTGAACCTCCACTTTAGTCTTCATGACAATACCTACTTTTAGATTTTGTTTCTCTCACGAATAAGAATTTGGTGAAGAGATTGAAGTGGCGTTAAAGGCGAAGGATGAAAGGAAGTATTAAAAAGTTTTGTCGGTCGGTCGTCGTCAAAATCACTCGCCACTTTTAAATCCATTTCGTGCCACATTCACATATACATTCATTATTACTTACGAAGGTGTACGAAGGTAAGGTGGCAAAGCCAGAATTGGACAAGCTGTGATTATCTTCATGTACTTCTGAAATCATGCAAGTGCAGAACAACGATCATTTCATGATATACTCTCTCGCCATGAATGACAGCAAAACAAAGTTTGGGATCAGTAGAATGGAATGAGCAAAACATCGTCATCATCACTAACGCTTGCAATGCTGATGACTGATAGTTCGTTTGGTCTCACACGAAATAAACCCTTTTTTCTGGTGGATTCGGGTTCCATTGAAATAAAGAAGAATGAAACTGTTAGTATAGTTCCAGTGACGAAGCTGAAATGGGATTTTAACAAGTCAATATGTAGATTTAGCCGAAAAAGTACATTGTTTCAATAGTAGTTGCAGTATCACACAAATGAGGAAATCAGTTGTTACTCTTCCCATTAGAAGCTGGCCAATTTTTTTTGCCGAAAAGTTATAGGTGTCAACCCTATTAGTACTTAAAATAACCTTTATTCCAAGCTTGATGAGGTGAATCGCTAACGTCTTTCGCGAGTCATCGAATGGACAGACGGACACATCTAAAGCAATACTAGGCCGGTAGCTGAGCTTCGTAATAACTTTCTGTGAATAAGAGGATTTCGTTTTCCCTTGGACTCAAGGAAAAAGAAAGAAACTGGAAAAGTTGAAAAGTAGAAATTATCCTGAAGGGAATTGTATAACTGCCATAGAAGTTTCCAATCCCATATCGTAGAATGACAATCACGACGAAGAAACCGCAGGAGCAAATCCTACGAAAATATTGCGCGTCACTAGGTACACTTAATACTTTATTCAATGTGGCTGGAGGTGGTGATTCGGTCGAGAGATGCATAAAAGGTAGTAGTGAGTGGCCTCCAGCAGTCCATTGCACTGCTTTCTTTTCTGTTCCAATTTTCATCACTTTTGTGTTTTCGTGTCAGGCGAAATCCCAAGGAAGAAAGTTGTTGCCGATCATGAGAGGAACAAAACAACAAAGCGCAATGAGTAGTAAACAAATAGCATTCGAACTATTTCCCCATTTCAGGGGAAATAATGGACTTGAAAAAAGCCAAAGTTTGTGGTGAGTCGAAGTCCTCAATAAATACAACACCTTTTGTAATGATCCACTCACAGAAAAGAATAAAGGAATGTAGGTACTTTCATTTTTTTCGAGAAGAACAAAAACAGAAAATATTGTATAGTTTCTTTGGCTATAACGTGCTCCTAAGCAAAATAACAACGATGAAGAGAATTCTTTTTTTTCCTTTTTTCTTCTTCGTTTGCGTTCAACCACAAGAGAAGAAAAATATACCCACAATTTTCTCCAGTTTTTTCATGTTTCCGCGTGAATAAAATTAATTAATTCTGAATATAAAAAATAGCATAAGATTTTTATGAGCTTCTTTCTTTAAAAAAGAACTAAAACAGTTCTTTTTAAGAAAGATAACTTCTTCCACTTTCTGACAGATATACATACGAAATAACTGAAACCAGAAAAAATTAAAGCTCCAACACAGTTCCCTGGACCAAAATAGAAAACCAGACCAGATGAAGCCAAACCAAGTTCTTTTGTAACTTTACTTCAGGAAGAAAAAAATGGAAAAGTGGAGCAGTGCAAACCCAGCACCAGACACATATCCAGATGGTGTTTTTTCTAGTCATTTCATTTCACTTTTTTTTTGCTGGTGGAGTAAGTACGTAATTTACTCTTTCCGATCCCTTTGATACGTGTACCGCCGCCAAGAGCGGACGCGCAGAGACGAGAAGAAGAAAAATGCAAAAATCGTCTACGAAAAAATTGTGAGAGATAGATGAGATAGATAGACTACACAGGAACCTCCATCTTTCCTTCCATTTTTTTTGGAGAAAGCAAGGAATAAATAGCACAGGAAAAGATAATATCAACGCTTAAATTTTCCATGTAAAGTGCTTACATATGTGAGGTCCTTTTAAATTAGCTTGATGCAATATTTTTGAAGAGTCAAAAAGAACAATGAAAATAAGATTCCTTCATAAGAACCACAGTTGAGCAGAGTCCATGTCCGACAGGAATAAAAAGACTTGGTTTTTCCCCTTTTCAAAGTTAAAAGGAGGCTTTTGGAATACTAATAATAGGAAAACAATTTTTAAGACCATTAGATGCGTAAAATATATATGAGAGGGTTTGGGGAAGCCGAAAAAAGTATTTATGCATTCACTTCATACATACGTTTCCTCCGGAATCTGCGCTTTTACTTTGACTCTCTTCTTCATTTTCTCCCTTTACAAGAATAAGCAAGGAAGTGAACTGCCTAAGTAAGTATTTTTATACACATTGCTTTGGTCCTTGGTTTCAGTCTCAATAAATGCATACTGTACTCCTCATTCTTTCAATCTTTCCTCTCTTGCTCAAAGAAATTAGATGAGATGGAGGGGGAAACGAAGCACTGGAGGTCTGTTGAGGTCTGCTCCACTTCATGGCATTTTTTTGTCGGTGGTCGTTGCAGTGGGAACAAGTAATTGCTTCCACGATTAACTGACAAGGTACTTTTTATATTGAAAGAGGATAAGAAAATGCCAGTTATGCTGCTGTTGCTGCTCTTCACCTCCTGCTCATCTTAGTAGTTTTTTTTTTCTTTCTTTTCTCTTAGCTTCTTTTCTGACAGTGAGTCTCTTGCTCATTCTGGGAAAAGAGAAAAGTCCTGATGGGGTTAATCAGAGCAGATAGTTTATTGCTTGAAAGGAATTCTGATATACTGGGTGCTTCCCTCCTCCATCGTGTGCAAAGAAAAATTGAAGAATGTGCGGAAAAATACATTATTAGTTTTAATGACATGATGATGTGGCGCGTAACATGGCTATGTGCCTACATAGGACAAGGCTAAACTTTGTTTTCTGAAGTGGCGAAAAAAGCTATTAATTGTGGGAAGATATGGATTTTCTAAGAATAGAAAAAGGCTACGGTGATGTGACGCGATGGAAGTGATGATCATGATGATGGTAGTGGTAGTGGTGATGATGATCCTTGTAAACAAAAGGATTCTTTTCTTGTGTGCTCTTCCATCCACAACTATGATCACACGATACCATTACCACAATGGGCTTTATGTCAACTGAAACCCCTTCATTTTTTCCTCGAGAAAAAAAAACTTTGGAAATTTAATAACGTCTGATGCAATTGATTTTAATTAAATTTTTCTTCCAGAAAGTTTTATTAGAAAGGAAGATCCCTTTCATTTCTTCTTCTAAAATGACATAATGAGTTGACACCTCTTTTTTTTAAATCACTTCACTTGAAGTTGATACTTTTCCATTTTTCAGATTCTTCTTGATTACAATCGTTGATAAGAGACTGGGGAGTAGAAGGAAGAACACAATCATATTATGAGGAAAGAGAGCAGCATCACAGTTCCTGTCTCAATAGATGTTTTTAACTCTTGGAAACAAACGGATTGGCGTAGAATTTTTGATTCATGACTTTGGTGTTACTGTGCAGGTACATTTTGTCGGCTACTAGGAAACGAACAATTCGCATTGACCTTTTTTGTTGGGAAAAACGGTTTACCCTTTTTCGATAGATATCCATCTGTTTCAAAATCCTTTCCACTTCGATCCTCAAAGAAATAATACTTTCTCTGGAGCAAAAGTGTAATGCGCACATAGTTACAAAGTGTAAAATAATTCTCTTCCCTTTCACGTCAAACCGGAAACAAATGAATGGGTCTACACAGTTTCGTTTAAAATTGGTATACAGAATATACTTAAGTATGTACATTGAGAATCCATGTAAAGTTGCTATGAATTGTCACTTAATTGGAATTTTACTAAGTCTTAACCAACGCACAAAAACGCTCCCGACGACACAGTTCTACTTTTTGCATTGTATTTCAGTACAACTTTTGTTAAAATATATTACTAGGTGTGTAGAAAATGTGTGCTTCTCCATACAACGATGCTGTGACTTAACTTCTTCCTTCAAATATTTTTTTGTAAAACGTCAGACTAAATTCGTAAGAGTACAGACACAGGAAAAACAAGCACTGCATATTCCCAGGTTACTGTTGGAGCCGCAGTGTTTGTTAAGCTAGAGAAATAAAGGATGACTGAATAAGACTCGAGTCAAGACATGCACATGTCGTCCACTATTAAACGTTGATTCCTCTCATTAATTTTAATAAAAAGGAGAAGGAAATACATGTCGGTTCGAATATGTACATACATGCATTAGGCATGTCCAAACCTTTTTCCCACTTGCGTACGAACCCGATTCCAATAGTAGGAGGCCTAAAAAGATGGAAAGCGTGACGTGGTTTCCACAAAAATGTTTACCTTGCCGTTGCATTATCATCCATTTTTTGTCATCATTCGTCCAAAAGAAGCGATCTCATTCATTTGAATAAATATGACTAGACTTTGCACGTGATACATCACTAAATTGCGACTTGTTATGTAGGGAACGTGAAAAAATTATCGTATACGAGACAAGTCCGTCGTAAGTTCCCATTCGTATGCTTGAGAGTCATCAGAAAACGGAAACGAGTAAAAAAATATATTTGCTCCGTCTCATTTCTGCTTTCACTCACTCACTCCTTATTTGCCTCGAAAAGGATCCTGTTTCCATATAAACCGTGCATTAATAGGTGTACTTTCTTGTCTTTTTTATTACTTCTCCCCTTCTATTTTACACCATTTCTATTTCCTCATCACCAAAGGCTTTACCCTCTATCCAACAAAAACAAAAGGCAAAGCAATATATTTCACTTTCACCTTGTTTATATTCAGATCAACAGCAATTTTCTCAGGAAGTCCAAAACCTGTACAAATATATTTCTTTCTTTTTTCCCTCACTCACTCTTTCTCACTTTCCATTTTTTCCTTATCATCATCATCTTTATCATGATCATACTTGACACTTTCTCGTGCCTCTCTTTCTCTACAAATGTTTGCCACGCTAACATTATCCTTACCTCGTTTGTCGTTTCTCTCTCAAATTATTACAAATGACGAGATGAGAATGATGTTGATATGAATGTGTCTACTTCCTCTTTCCTTTACAGAAACCCTTTTTCTCGCAATCTTGATAAAAGATGAGCATTTTCGAGTTTCTTTTTAAAGCAGTTTTGTAGTGTCACTTTTAAAACACGGCACTGTTATGAGATTCTTAGAACGTAAAGGAGAAATCGTCGTTTTAAGTCAGTCATTAATAATACTCATGTGTTAAGTCCAGGGAAGAAAGACTATGCGTTTTAGTAGAGAGTAAGTACAAAAACAGAACAAGTATTGAAATAAATAATTCTTCTTAGCTTCCTGCTACCATTGTGAATGGTGATGATGTAACAAACATCACGCTTTCTTATCTCAATATTTCACCTCATTTTATTTTATTTCCATGCGATGTAATAAATGTTATGTAATCTAACCCCCAGCCCTTTAGTACTACGTAGTCGCCACATTGTAGTCGCATATTTGTATGCATATTGATACAGTAAAAGTGGCAGTCGTGGTCTACTCTGGCTTTTCTCAAAGATTTACATCTTTTCTTGTTCGCATTTTAAAAATGCAATTATTCACTATTGCCTTACCGCCACCACGGCAGGACCACGACCACGACAACGACCGCCATTGCCATCACAGAAAATATAAGAAAACCACTGTGTATGGCCTAGAATAATACATTAATTATGGTCATTTGTCACGCCATGCATGTCCCCTGACATGTTACGTTTTTATGCTCTTTATTTTATCCAGTGATATGATGTTTGCCTTACTTGTTCTTTCCCGTGTCTTGAAGAAAATAGTCGCCCAACTCGTCGTCTCGTCTCCTTGTTACTCCTTACCTTATTTTTGGTACCATTCTTATATTTATTTTTCATGTAGATTGTTTCTCATGAGTAGTGTGTGGCGTAAATTTCTGATCGAGTCAAAAATAATACACGCCTGCACATGGGCCAATAATAATATGTAATAATAGTAATGGCGGTCTGGTATTATGCATGTAAAACGATAATAATAATAAATGGTACGTATCATGTAAATAAAAGGAACAACAATTTTCTCGCCATGCTAAACAACATTCTTTTTTGAAAGGTGTTCTCACGTAACTAAACCACCCATGAATCCGCATGAAATAAGGAATTATTTTCTTGCTGTACTGTCCCTTTTAATTTTTATTTATTTCGGGCAGTTTTTCTTGCCTCCATCTTTTCTTCTCATTTCCATTTTTTTACCACAAAAAAAAAAACAAGTAACTTAAGCACCTGTGAGAATGGAAATGTTCGGAAAAGGTTGTTTTATTTTCTGACTCTTTGAAGATACGGTTTTCTTCTTCTTTCATGTTGAAGGGGGTCGGGTGTAGATATCTTGAATGCGTAAATAATGATCACTAGTTACAAACTACAGTTAAGTAATTAGAAGGGATCCACTAAGTCTTTCGATCATTTTTTCGTAAAAATAGGCAATTGGTCATCATTCTCAGAATTTCACTTCCTTTCTCTTCAACCCTCTTGCAAAATTATGGTAGCAACTGACATTTTAAAAAGTGAATGGAAACTGTCACATTAATTAACTTAATGGATGTATACTTGGCGATTGGTTGCACGCACAGATGATGGTGGTGATACATCGGGTATATGAATCTTTCGTTCCTATGGAAATTTAAAACTCCAACGCATTTACTCTAAATTCATTTCCTTGTCACGTCGCTGTGCTAGTGTAAAAGTAAATAAGACAAATTGCAAAATGAAGAAAAGTATGTAAAACAAAGCTTTATATAATATAATACTCTGTGCAGTCAGTCACTCATGAAAGCTTTCGCTCTGCTATTTCCTTTCTTGAGAAATCCATGTGAGCACGGGTCAAATTGATGTATCTCATTTCCTGACTAACAATATGAATTGATCCGATTAACAGAAATGTGGTTATATAGTTGGCGTTGTCCTTAAAAAAGGACCAGTGTAGATTGTTCCCACAGACAAAAACGTACCATTATTAGTATTCCATTCCAGCATCATAATCATCACGGCATGTCACTATTTTTTCCTCACTGGGTGCATTAACGCACCACCACCACTCAATTCAGGTCTTTCTCCAATCCAAAAAGTATTTTGTCGCAATGTAATGTCTCCCTGAGATAAGTCGACGGGGACATGGCATGGGTCCACGCTTCAGCCATGCACAGCTACACTGGGAGTAAGCTGACCACGGGATATCATTTCCGTAATAATAAGCCTAGCAACATACAATTCACGTCGATGACGATGATGATGATGAGGAAAGCAAACTTATTATGCCGTTACTGAGGCTTTTAATCAGGTTAACAGAGGGAGAAAGGGTATTAGCTCTGCTTGGTATTGACGTGATGCAGGTACCGCCATTATTATTACTTCTTCTTCTTCTTTTTTGCGAAAATCCGATTACCAACACACCTTAAATAAGGATCAGTCTTGCTATGGGCATGAATTTACTCATACTGTGAGTGAATGAATGAAAACAGTGCACACAAGAGTACATGACATGTCAGCTTATTGCTCTGCTCTGATTAAGAATCGAGTAATAAGTAGCTCCTATAACGATTTTCTTGGAATGTGTAAACGAGTGTGGAGAGACAGATACAAGGCTGACTCTATACAAGTTGGTAGGTATTCATGATGACCGTTATCACTACACAAGAGACACATTATTACATGATACATTATCAATATTGATAATGAAACTTTGAAGGAAGCAAAGTTTTTTCTTATCACAAAATTCAACTTTCTACTATTCTCATTTCAAAACAAAAAAAAAGTTTTTATAGCTCTGTGACAGTCGAGGAAAAGTATGACATGCACTTATTTCCTCACAGATGAATAAAACTTTTTGAAAATGGATAATACGAAACTTTGCTTTTCTTACTTTGTCATCCATTTACTCAGCACAAAATTACTAGGGGTGTAGAAGACCTATTGCGAGTAAGGGTGAAATCGTACATTGCTTACCCAGCATTGTTGGCCTACATACTTCTTATACAATCGCATTTTTTCGGATATTATTAATACGTTTAGTGTGAAAATTTGCAAAAAAAAATCATGTTCATGCTCGTGATTCTTTTTCGTTTGCACACATCATTATCGAGATAATGGTATTGTTTTTCAGGGGGTAAACCACAAAGACAAAAGTAACTATGTTTTCTGATTAAAGTCCATATCATATCAAATGAAATGTGTAAAAGTTTTCCCGCGAGAGATACCACGAAAACAAGGGGAGCGTTAATGATTGGAACGGAGAGAAAAGTTCATGTTTCTAAGGGAAATTGCTATTTCGTGGGTGACACATGCACGAGACGATTGTCATTTTTATCACAAATGTCCGGAAACTTTTTTGTGCTAATGTCCATTACAAGTAGTACTTACATAGGTGCCGATATCTTTTCAGCCAATATTCCATTTTTTTAAAGAGGAAGTTAGAAAACTTGTCATTGTTTCCCCTACCACCACAAGCATAGAGTTGCAATTCGCCACATGTAAAAGTTAGAAGTTGGTTAAAAAAGAAATGTTTTTTTTTTGTTGAAATGATTATGATTACAACTTAATTTAAACTATAAAAGGAAGGCATTAACATGAGAAAAATGTCTAATTTTGTGATTCCATTCAATAAAATTCACAAATGTTAATGTTTTAACATCGTTATTTTATATCCTAATTGTGTAAGACTCCACCGTATCAACTTCCTATCCCCGAGCATTTACTTAATGCATGTGTGTATTTAGTATGTTCATATGCAATGTCGTGGACAGGGACATTATCATCACAATGCAACCCTTTTCCGGTAAAATTCCATATCACATCTCGTCCAAACATTTTTATAATTATGGATTCATGTAGACATGCATTTATATTGTAAATTTACATTTTAATTTTCCTCCGCAAAGTACTTATGCGGCAATAGTGGTCGTAGGCAAGCCTCGTGTGTAGAGTGGAAGGAGAACGCACCACATAATTACAATGATGGCCAGCGGCGATGCACACCCACACCCACACATCCGCATACACTCCAGCTAATGTATTCATTTCGATTCCATTAGCAGAGGCCCACTAGCGACCATACCTCCGACCTCCACCACTGCTGGCAAGAGTTAAAATTTAAAAAAAAAAACGTGTCATGCTTCTAAAAGCTTTATTTTCCATGGAAAAAGGAAAATGAAGGCAACGAATATATTTAATATTCCTACATATTCTCCAACTTTTCAATGCTTTACTAGCTTGCGACGCACTTCGAAAATGAGAAGCGTAACGCCTCCCATGTGCGATGGCTTTGGTTGTTGTGCTCTGACGAGAAAATTAACGTGCCATGTTGCACCGATGATGTTGTAACATGCTCTCAGTGAAAATTGCTCTGCACCACATTTAACATCATCGAAATAATCGAATGGAGAATGTTTATAATTGCAATAATAATAGCGAGTTAATGTGCTTGTTGATGTGCCTCACTGGTGTCCTTCCCTCCATTCCTCACAAATACGAACTCAAAAGGTTCTAGCAAGGCACAAGCAATGTAATGTGTTGTCTTTGATGGTGGATGAGTGAGAGACTTGTGTAATTATGACGAGATGCTCCATGTAATTTTTGTTCAAGCTGCCCATTATAGACGTAATTAAGCACATCAAAATGATAAAATGACTATTTAGTGGTGTTGCTAATATATAATGCCTGATAAAAGATGTTATTTTTATTCCTTTTTTCCAGTTCTTTCACTCACTCACCAGTCATTAGTAAAAATTTCTTCTTTTTTTTTAATTTTTAGAGTAGAATGGTCGTTCATGGCTCGGCGTACAATTTTGCCTTTACTGACTAAACGGTGATGTAGTAGCCTGTCTCAATACTCATGTGGGTATAAATAAATTTGTAATAAGGTACTTGTTGTGTCAGTTACCTTTTCCCGGCAAAATCATTAAATCATATAATGAGGCTACAGCTTGACTTTACCTGACAGTGTAGCTAAGTATGGTGCGCAAATAAATGGATGGCAGTGTAGTAGCGTAGTAGAAGTACTTTTGTTTGTATATGAGTGGATAACTCTTTTTGAGTACGGATAAATAAACATGTGAAGTGAAATTAATAATATTGCAAGAGGATATTCTTCCTAGGGTAAAAGTCAGCACGATCTCAACACAACAACGGTTCGTAGTTTGAGTGAAGGAGTAGCACGAGTTGAAAGGAATCAAACAAGCTGAAGCAATAATCATCTTGTCAACTTCATAATATTTGACTCCCGTGGAAAAAAATCTACCTATGTATGAAAGATAAATGCATACGCATGTTGCAAATAAGAAAAGAGAGCTTTTTTCCTGATGGAGCGATCTATATGTATTTATATTTATTCAAGAATATTTTACATTTTTGGCAAGTCCTTATATTTCTGACTGCACGTAGTATTCTAACAATAAACAAGAAATTTCCCCTGCATCCTATAGCTGATGTATGTCTTTCGCCGCATTATATATATTTTCTTGTGAAATGTTTCCTGCTGCCAAAATTGAATTCATCATACTTCCCCGCTATTTTAATTAACCAGGGATTTGAGCTGAAAATTCAATTTAATCTTAGTCCTCTCCTTGTCATCCTAATCTTGCGGGGTTAGAGGCATGCTTGCATATAGCATATTCCATTCGTAAGCAGGAGCAGTAGAAGAGTAGAGAAGAGCTTTCTCCAGCTTCCAACTCATTTCCTCTTCTTAAAAGAAATAAAAAAAAATCTGCTTGGAAAACCCAGACCGCAATACGATACGACAAGATTCATACGGATTTGCATATTTACAAGGTACACTTGGGCAAGGAGAAGGAATTAACTTGTGAATATGTTCGCGGCTTTCCGGCTTGCAATAATAAATGTTGATTATTATTAAAGTCCTCGTGGAGCTTGGATTAGAAACTCGCAGTGTGAGCTCATCCAGCTGGAATTTAGCTACAATAATTGCTTTTTTTAAAAAGCTTTAGCCAGGAGGACCAAAAAGTTCATTCATTACATTCATAAAATATGAATGGATTAGGGAAAGGCAACAGTTAAGTAGAGTAAAAAAAACTCATGCATTTTGATTGTGTTTTCCCTTGATATATGAGCAAAGATGGTTGCGGCTTCCATTGCGTGCCCACGTCCACTTCATGAAAACACAGGTAAACATCGGTCCCTATTCTACTGGATGAGTGGCTTGCTAATGTTCTGTTAAAATGAAAGAAATACACCGAGGCGGTGGTTTTATGCTGTGGTCACATTATCATTACATGAATATGAATAGGCCATAAGCAATTTTTACTTTTCAGTTTTTGTTCTTCCCTTCTTCTTTAGGAAAATGCAGCCAGAAAAAACACTCAGGAAAGAAGGACCACGGTTAGTTTTGTTCCCATTGTCATCTATTCAACTTCCTAGAAAGCATGGCTGTTCTGTTCGTTGCTGCACAAAGAATAAAAAAATAACCACTCTGACTGGTAAATAGGCGGATAAGGCAATAAGCCTTAAAATTTATTATTCAGGTTGAGAGAAACACGAATGCTTACTCTCATTTCACCTTCAATGGCGATATGACGAGTAGGTAGGTAACAATTGCACCCTCAAAAATGAGAAATGAATTGTGCATCACACTGTCCTGTCCAGCCGACCTCATCTAAATCGAGAATGCGTGTATGTAAGTTGCTACCTTATTCTATCTTTTTTTATATCCTCATTTCAAATAATTCCCCAACTCACTTCAATAAGGGTGGTCTCAATAGTTCCCCTCACAATTATTCTATTCTATTTGCAAAACTGAATGACATTTATATACGTAGGAATAAAAAATGACGATTGAAACCTGCATGAGCATAAAAAAGGAAGCTAATGGGGAAATGTCATTCTTCTTGTCGAAGTCGAGCAAACAAACGACATTTGAATGACAGCCATACTTCTTTACTTCGCACAATTATGTTCACATTTTAAAATGAAAATGATAAATTAACGAGTGCAGTGAAATGGAAATCAGCTATCCACCATGAAATAGTAAAATTAACGGTTCTTCCGTTCAATGTCCTTAAAGCTCACAATCAGCTTATGACGACTCGACGTATGAATAAATTTTTGCAATAGAAAAGTATCCGTACAAAATTCTCGGAGGATCACAATAAAAGGAAGTAGAGAAAGTGGAATACTGTAAGCATGTTTATAATTATTATAATGGAAGACAACGACGGACTTATAGCTTGTGCTTTCCAACACCGGAGTCCTGAAACGATGACGATGCATTATACTGTGTGCTCAATTGGAATTTTTTATTTAAACTTGCTTCTTCCTTCTTGCTTCTTCTCATCAGATAAATGGAGGACACTGGGGAGTTAAAACAGCACGAGGAGAGAAGAACAAAAGATTTTTTTTTTTGTTTCCTTGTCTTGTTTCTTCTTAATGAACTTTGTTATAATGGAACAAAAGGTTGATTACTAGACAGACGCATGCAAGGAAAACGGAATATTATGTAGGGAGGGAGAGAAGCAGACTCTAAACCAGAGAGAGAGGCAGTTAGACAGAGTAGCAAAAAAAATCCCCGTAAAGAGAAAGGAGATGACATGTTTTCCTTCCATTGTCTTTCTAAATACATTTAAGACAATGGAATGCAAAAGAATTTTCATTTGAATAGCAGTTTCGGCTGAGGACGTGGTGCCAGTGATCCTCATGATTATTATTATTATTAACATCGTCACCATTGCGATCAACAATGATATATTTTTGCACAATAAACTCTCATCAAGATTACATGAATTCATTTCATCTCCATCCGTTTTTTATCAATGAAAAAACGTGTTCATTGTATAATTCTATATTTCAGGGTTGGGTACACTAACAAATACTAAATCACTGAATACAATTAATGAACGATTAAAAAATCACGGGATTCTTCTCTGCTAATTATCGTAGTTTACTAGTAATTCTAGGTGTAAAACAAGATCTGATTTTTGTGCTTATATGACAAAGTGACAATATTGCGGCGACGACCAACCACACATGGAGATGTAAAGAATGTTCTGAATGTCAGGGAGTTCCCCATTCAGAGTAGAACTGAAAACAGATATTTCGGTGGATGATTCAGTAAAAGAGGGACATTGCGTTTTTGCTAAATTGATCCCACAGACATACTACTCACTTACTTCATTCAAAAGATCTGACAAAAATAGGGAAGGTGCTATGACACATCATCTTGGGTCGAATAGGGGAAGTATTAAAAAACGTAAGCACACTTAGGTGGGTTCACGGCAGACAAACGGTACGCTTTCTTTTTTGAGAGTTGAGTAATCATGAAAGGATTTTTCATATTTTTTCATGGACTTCCTATTATAAAGAAACTCGGTTCATTGAGAAAGTTAGGAAGAATCAGACATCCCAGAAGTATATCGTAACGTCTCGCCACATAGTACCTCCTGATTTCATGTATGCTTAGGGCAAGGAAAATGGAACATATCGCATGTAACACTTTTTTTGTGGAAGACATTTTTCATAATAGTATGGCTTTCCTACCTCTTTTCGCAAAAAAGTTACAATTAGTTAGAACTTATTTCCCAAGAAAAGCATGAGCAGGAGAAAGAGAAGCAGATGAAACCTTCTCAAATTTCCCCTTTTCTCTTTTCATGAGAAATAAAAGTCAAGGAGACCATTACGTCGATTGAGAGCTAGTTACAGTATTTCCAGACTGAAATCTCTGCTTCCTTCTTTTCATTCAATTTAAGCTGCGCAAGTAAACGATTGTTCTCATCGTCAGGGAAGCTTTATTCTTGCTTGCAGACCCTGACCTGGTTTCCTGGCTTAATTGTACAATGGCCTATGGACGGACAGACTTTCCGATCATAATTTTTCCCATTTTTTTCACACAGTAAGATGCATCCGTAAAATGGTGGGCCATACCGCAAATTGCTCTAGGGAAACATGGTAAGTTATTACCGTTTCCTTCGATGGCAAAATCGATCATAACGGTGCCTTACTATCTCCAAGTTATTTTCATATTGTGTAGACTGACTCTGTTTGAAAAGTTGAGAAAATAAAATTTAATTCATTAAAGTTTAAATTTAATAAGGTTTTTTTTACATTCAGCAAAATTCAAAATAAGGCCCAAAACTAATGCATAGCATTTTGTTTATTATTTAATTTATTACAGAAATATAAATGTTACTTGTTTTTAAACGCAATTACTCAAATTGTCTATATGAAAATTAGTCTTGTTTTTAGTAGCACGATTACGATAGTTTGCCTTTCAAAGTACATTTCGTGTGGATATATAAACTAAAACCGAAAAACCGATGCCCCTTATACTGCAAAATATTGCGCAAAGAAATATAATTTAAAAAACAAACATTGGTATGTCCTGATGAACGGAAACGGAAACTTAGAACACTAACTTAACTATCCTACTGCGATAACGTTAAATACATAACGTGCGAATTTCTTTATCTCATTTCCACAAACGCATGCCAGAAGAACGAGAGATGACAAGACATTACGTGATTATTGATTTCATTCAAATACCAACACTGTCTTTTATTAATTATCATCTTCCTTAAGTCCCCAGAAGTTATTTTAGTGGGAACTTAATTATTCAGAACGGCTTCCTTCGTAAGTCACCTACCTACTTTCGTTCTAAAAGAAGTCTTCTTGGCTTACATACATGCGACTTCTTAAAAGGCAATATTAAAGTTATGACTCACTCACGATCAGTCAGCATCTTCTTTTGTAGAAATGAAAAGAAAAAAACTGCTCGGCTTCGTTTGACTCTCCGTACGCGAATGATGATGCTAATACCACAGCACCACTTATCAAGCTTCATTAAAACGAAGGAAAGGACTGAAACATGTGTAACATCCTTTTCATGCGTAGAGAGAGAAACCGTTTGCTCTTGGTTTTTATGTGCAATTTATTTTAGAGCTGAAAAGAGAGAGAGAGAGAGAGAGAGAGAGAGAGAGAGAGAGATCAGAAGAAGTATGCAATAGTCGTAGGTAGTCGTTGTTGTGAGCCACTTTCATTCTCCCTTGAGCTGACTCAGGCAGGAATTTAATAACGCTAATAGCTCTTTTTGAATAACAACCTCGATAATAATAATAAGCATATGTAGGAGATCGTCATACTAAAAATGGAGGTGGCAATGCTTTTCCAATTCATGCAAGTGAAATATATTTTACTCCTGCAATAAAGATATTCCCAGATCTACTTCGTTACAAAGACCTGGCTGCAAGCTAGCCGACAACTGGCAATGATGCTCTTCATCCAGTTGCTAGGCTACAACATGCATAAAATCGCCGTCCGAGTCTTTATAGCGAAGTAGACCTGGGAGTACAT
>JAHZMX010005925.1:0-13781 GCA_027743895.1 Seira musarum | reverse complement strand
CAATTCAGTGCGAAAATGTCTGGACGATTTTTAATTTTAATTTTTGTATGTGAAATTGTATACCTACAATGCATTGAGTTACACTGTTCCGAATCCAAATCGACACCAACTCATAAAATCGGCCATCGCGTTTATTTTTTTGTTTCGACCAACGGATACGACGGACCTACTCCTACTTCTACTCATTGTCTGTCGTGTATGAAAATATGCTTGCTAACATAATTTTCAGAGTTGATGTCGACCCTCATCCAAATAGTTGGAAAATTTGATTTTTATGTTAAAATCCAAATTAAAAAACACCCAGACATTTTCGCAGTGATTTGAAAACAGATTCTGATGCAGAAGAAAATGCGGATCAAGACAGTATGTCTGGTATATGCGGTTAAGGGGGCGGGGGCACTCGGGGCCCTTCCCTTGTGAGTCCAAAGCAAAGCATGCCTGACAAGCTGAGTCGAGCTAAAAATACAAAATATATTGGATTTTCACTGTGTTGGCGCAGCAAGAGCATACTTTCTAGATAAAATAATGCAAAATGTGTTGTTCTCTTTAATAAACTTATTTAAACAGCAATATAATATTAATGAAGTGAAAAGTTGAATTCTATGTCAAGTCAAGTAATAATAAGAAAATTGAACGTCCGACATCATTTGATAACGGCGCATTAGATGAAGTTTAATGCGTCAGACTGAATCGACTGCAACTTCAAAGTGTTTCTTTTAAATTTTTATTTTATGTAACAATATTACAAAGTTTTCTTATTACTTTTATAAATCCTTTATTTCCGAGAATTTTTCAAGTTTTGTTACATCCAACCTTGAAATAAAACAATAATATTCCAAACATTAAACGACTACAGTTATTGAACATTGATTGAACTATCTAAATATCGCTTGGGGAGTTCAGTATTTCCATTGTCCATGTTCGTATTAATCTTCTCAATTCCAGTTTTGCTCCTCAAGGTTTTGAGGTGTAATGTAAATTCAAGTGACTTTTGATCCGTACATACGCATACGTTTTTAAATTTCCGTGCTGGTTTTTTAAATAATTAGGTGATTAACTTGCCTTAAAAATGTAATTGTACAAACTACGACTAGCCTCTTTTGAAATCTTACAAAAGGTTAAATTGTGATTATTGCAAAGTGTACCATTGGCTGTAGTAACAATTCTTCGATATAGAAACGTTCTGGCTTAAAAAATATTAAAATAGCACATCACAAATACTATTATTCTTAGGACAATTAATTCTACTATACAAAGTAACAAAAGTTGACATTACAAAATATTAGTGGCATTCTGGCTAGTTTGCGTGCGTCAAATCACCTTCGGCATAGTATATTGTATATGTATTAGTAATTAAGATAGTTCATACTTATATTTGTTGTTTTTAAGCACACTATATTTTTTCTTTAGAATTAATGTTCCAAATAACGTGCTAAATATAACTGCCAGGTGGTAAAATAGGCATAATCCCTGCTTCTCCAGTCTCCAAGCTAATAAGTTTCAATTTGTCATGTCGCAAGTCTTTCATTGGTTGCATAGCATAATGTGAGTTACGTTTTTCATTAATTTAAAACAACAACTCTTGCAAACTATCTTGAAGGTTTTTGATAAATAATTTCTGATTTCTTTAGAATCCATAGATAATATCACTGAAATACAAAAATTTACTAATAATTAATACTGAAAACTCTGTAAGAGCAAAACTACTTAAGGCGATCTTGAGATGAGAAGCCCAAATCTAGTTAAACTGACACGTCTGGAATACACATAAAATTCTGTATTGCTTTGCTGATAGATTCCATTTTTGGTCTGGCAAGTAAAATTTCTCACGTAATCCTCATGCTCGAAATTCTACTCTAATATCGTGTGTCACAGAGACTAAACCATTGCTACTGCTAATTTTTTCCTATAAACAAAGGATATATCGGACTTTGTTAATGAAAACAATTGTTTGTATAAGGTTAAATGTAGGACTTGACAGGAAAACATTTTTAAAACTCGACTTCACACATTAGGACAAATCTGAGCGGACCTCGTCACTTTGTTGCAATGCAACGACTCGTTTAATGATAATGTTACGAAGACAGCAACGATACAACGCTGTCTTCGGGCATTCACTGATGATGTCTCAATGACGAAGCAATGACAATTATTTATATAATGACGAAACCATGCCCAAAGACCATACGATGTATTTTTGCATGACTAACATTTTTCATCGAATAGAAAAGTATCACAATTTAACTTTAACAGTAGTGGAGAACAGAAAACTTGATTTGTTCGTGAAAGTTTCTATTTTACAATTTATGGTAAGGTTGATTGCTGTGCTGTGTAGCAAGCTGTCTAAAAAAATTTGTGGCTATTATTTTAAGTAGTCATCAGAATTTGAAATTGTAGTGGTATAGATCTACATTTAAAGCGAAGTTTGCTGTCATTATATGGTGATGAGAGAACATAATTAATCCGTTAAACATACTGATAACTATCTCTTTTGTCCCTAATTAATGGCTGACTGTCCACTGATGAGTCTCCCTGATCTTGTGGATGTGACCATGCTCGAATCCAATCAGTTTTATCAGGATTAAAACATTCAAGTTCAAAGAAGTCGATGAAGTTCCTCACAACTCCTGGGTTAGAGTGTAACCTTGTACGAGATGCAGAATTACTACCCGCGCCAAATCGTTTAAAATATGTATATCGGGTAAAGTTTAATCTCTCATTAGTGGTAAGTCCCAGCCATAGAATCTAAACATAACGAAGGATAAAGCTTTTGAGTCAAAGAGCGGCATGAATAGGTTTCTAAATATTTTAAGTAGCGTCGTAGCGTGGTTTATTGAAATTTTAAATGATTACCTGGTACAATTGGCATATCAACAGCACAAGCACCCAACTGCCATGAGCAGCAGCTTGAAGTGACATGAAGGTGACCCAAGGCTCACAGCTAACGATTTGTACAAAATTCCACTCCGGATCACACTTTGTGCGTAGAAACTTCATTGCGCCAAGCAAAAACAAACTGCACATCAACACCAAGGAGAAAAGATAGCCTACGAAATATTTATGATTCTTCCATCCCACGCAGTTAGATAGCCATGGGCAATGATGATCAAATCTAAAATCAGGATGACATCAGTACACCCAATAATAAAATAATTCATTTTGCCATTTCTTATTTCGTTGAATAAAATCCTATGAATCTTGAGACTAAACGCAATGATTACCTAGCAACGCATCTATCACAGACAGAGCAATGCTTGGAGCGGAGTGGTTTTCTCACCAGGCAAGTTGTGCAGAAGTATTTGGAGTCAAAACCATCTTCCTCTGCCAAATCAATAATTGTCTGAAAAAAAAGAGAAAGGGCACACCATAATATTTTATCCTTTTGATATTTGATGAAATTCTTACCTTATAACGTTCATCCTCAGAGACTTTGATAACACCAGGATCACCTTTCCAGGCACGAACAAAATTATACCAAAGCAGAAGAGAACAAGCCACAAAAATAAATGTATCACTTGCTGGTAATGCTTCCATTATATACATAAACCACACAACGTACATCCAAAACTGAAACAATAAAAAAATTTGAATACATTGGTATTTCTGTAAGAATGCTGACACTGCTAAATTTGTAAAATTGAGGATAAATTACCTTGGTCGCCAGATAAACGTTTATTGGGAAAATCGACATAAATCTCTCATCGCAAATGAATTTGCCCGTGACACGAAACACCAAATAGAGGCAGAAGAGACAGACCACTTTCCAAGCAAACGTTAGGTCTGCAGAAAAGATGGTCCCGAGAGCATACATGACAACAAACGGTATAGCCGCAGTGGCCCAATAACGAAATTGCTGGTAGATGTAAGAAAAATTTAAATGTAAAACCAAAAAATGGAATGAACAAAAGCTATTTAAAGCTGGGAAAGTTCTTATATAACTCAATTATAACCTACCTTATCTTGCCGGTATTCATGTAAACAGGATCGCTGCTTCCTTTCATTTTTTGCAATAATCAATTCTGCACTACTTCGCGAGATCCAATCATTCTTTGTCATTTTCTTTAACATTGTGTAAGGAGTTTCGTTGCTTGCATTTGGAATGTCTAGACTGGCATTTCTCTGAACTAAAAGTGTAACCGCAGTCGAATTTTTCATTTGAATAGCCCAGTGTAAGGCAGTATTCTTATTCATTCGGTCCTGAATGGAGGTGTTAGCCCCGAATGTGAGCAAAAGTCTTGTTGGGTCAGCACTGAAATTATTATATACATATAGACCAGATTTAGCATTCAAACAAAACTTCAATAACATTCTCACTTTCAAAATCCACTACAAGAACTACCTTTGTACTCTGCACACCGTAATCAACTGGAGACATCTACTGTACACACCAAACTACAAGGGAATTAAAGAATACATAGTATTGAAACTGAAGCAGGACAAATTATGTAACAAATTAGTGTCGATACATATAATAGGATTTGTATATACAAACGCTAACATACTTGAGTCGCTTTAACAATGTCAAACGTCTGAGGATCTGGAGGCTCGCCTGAAGAAGAAGTGTTAGTAGTAGCGGCTGCCATTGCCGCGGCCATTCCCCCTTCCAGCCGTTTCTCTATATCGACAGATTGCCTGCGATACGCGGCCTCCATATCCGTCTGCATTTTGTAGTTTACTCCCTATGTAGGTATGGTATAATTACTTCTTTGTAGATATTTTTGTTGCAGATTAATTTTCTTCCAAGTCACAACTCTAAAGATTTCATTCCATCTTTATCATTTTTGGACGTTCACTCATGGTGTCATGGTTATATTTATTATGCCTATTGTGTATGATAAAGGCGAAGAACTTCACTCTTTTTATACCTACATCAGCAAATCACCATCAGTCCATTCACGATTAATAGTTCTTTTAGTAAATGGTTCTCCTTTACTATATTTAATGTTCCAAGGCAAAGTTTGAAACACAGTCACTTCACAATTTAGGATACGGTTCATCGTAAAGGATCACTCCACAAGTCGGTAAGTGCACATAATCTCAAAGATCAGGATTTATTGGCTTATTTTCACTGCCAAAGGGTATGTACAACCTTTTTATTACTTGTCATAATAGTGCAAACTGAAGTTCTCGCTCTGGGTTAGCGAAAGGTTCATAATTATGAATTTGTATATTGTACCTTACGTAAATACTAGATTAATAATCTTCATCGGTTTATCAATGAAACACGACGCTGTTCAAAACGTCAATGAAATCGTTTAATCTCCTTTAACATATCAAGATCAGGACTAATTTTGCGCCATTACTTTCCATCTAATAGATTTATCAGTCCACGTGTAGAAAAATGGAGACATTGTAGAAAATTCTTACTTCATGATTCATTCGACTAATTGCTACAAATTGAAATTTACTTATACTTAATAATATACACTTGAGCCGAGCAGGCCTAACTTCTATGCAATTCCAACTTTTTGATGGTGTTCAATAGTGAAAAACAAAATGATGACTCACACGCAAATATATGTGAGGTCTTATCCGGGTGCCATTGTCATTAACTTAATCACTTTAGTAAAAACATAGTGCAAAACAAACTTAAAATTCTTAGGTATTTATCCATGATGTCAGCTGGACTCGTTTGGTTTTGTAAGACCAAGAACAGGACAAACAAACGCGAGGTGTCCGGTCCAAGTCAAGTGAGTCAAGTCTGATGCGGCTGATGATGATGACAACAAGGAACAGCGACTTTTTTCTTCTCCAGCCATAGCCTCTAGACTAGAGTCAGACAGTAGAAGGGCTAACAATGAGAAGAGTATCAACAATGAATGAATGCAGTAGTAGTGGGTGTATGTCGTCGCAGAATACCTACTAATACAACTTATGCAGTTGCATCAGCTCATGCAACGCAACGGTTTATGAAAGGTAGGAAAGCAACAAAATATCAGCATCAGCGCGTTGATTTTGTACTCTCATCAATTTCATATCAATCTGTAACGGCGTTAGAAAAGAGTAAAACAAAGACAATCTCTAGGAATCTAAAATATGAATTTATGCAAATCCAGCTTTATAGTTCTTCAAATCAGACAAGTACTAAGTACAAACTAGTTAGGCATTTAGCTTTTTACATATATATCTATCGTGAAATCTTTAAATATAATGTTCATCTGTCATGAAATGTACGTAACTAAATCTAAACACCCATCCAAGTATCAAGTCATCTAGTTCGTTCACGACGCAGTTCAATGACAGCGACAGCAGATTGCGTACATGCATGCATACATCACAATCAAACATAGCAAAATTATACAGTTCAGAATCAGATACTCCAGCCGTCCGTGCGTTTGCTTTTACCCTTTCTTCCTCTGTCTGGACGGACAACTTTCACCATCATCATCGAATCGAAACAATGGATCATTCTCATTCATATATCACTATTTAACATGATATGATCAGGAAAATTGTAATTGAAAATTATAAATCAGTCCGAACCTTTATCTAATTGTTCCTTCGTTTAACTCTTTCACCGTTTATAAATCATATAACATATAACATACCTTGGTAAAAGTTAGACATGTACGCAATCGGGTAGTGAAGCGGAAGTTGTTGTTGGGTTGCATTTGCACTATGTTCATGCTTTTTTCTTGGTATATATTTTCACGGGCCTCAACTACCAACAAATCTCATAGCAATAGACAATACTACAAAAAGTCCTATGATGTTCGAGTGAGAGGCGTAGGAGCCAAAACCTGTCTCTCAGCTGGTCTAGTGATCAGGATCAGTCAGTATCATTATCACATGAGTTGTAATGTAAATCAAATCAGGTTTCATTTTTGATTGATACATATAATTTTTAAAGCACAATCACTTTTACAATTTTAAATACTTCGGACTTGTTCATCCTCTGCGTCTCTCTCTGATATCCAGAATGTGAGGTACGATTTGTAAATCTATTAAAAGTACTAATGATAGTAGTAGTAGTAGTGTAAGTAGCTGTTCGCACGTTGCCAGTTTCTTTATTGCAAAATTTCATAGAATAAATTCATAGATTTTACAAAAAAAACTTGCTTAGATTGCTAACGTGAAATTGGGACTACATATTAAATATTTGTTCTATTTGAGGTTCACGTTCACAAGCAAACTAATTAATTCATTGTATGCTACACATGAGAGCTCATAGCTTTGGAAGTTACTATAACTTTAAAATTGAAGATTCGTGCATTTCATAAAAAATTAGGTTTGTTTGAGGGGAGAAACTTAAACACCTTTTATTTTTTGTACAGTTCAAGTGGAGGATATTCCAGCCACCCTTTCACTATGGATTTCTAAATTCAGTGAGACGTCGGCGTAATAAATAGCTGATAACATCAATACTTTTGTTAACTCTCCAGTATAATCGTATTCTATATAGGTAAACAACGTACTCATTTTCATCTCCATGAGATTCTAACAATGAAAAATCACTGCATGCTTTTCATCTAGCATTTACTTTCATCTGGGAAAAGTATATTTATGTCGTAGTCATGTTTTATATTGCTCAGGCTAATAAAGATTATTGTGAGAGCAGTGATATTAAAGTTGTATTTGGGATTACTTGTTTTCAGATTGCAACCGGGGTCAGAAAAGTCATAGGCCAACCCTAACAATCATGAGTTGATATAATTCTCCAGTTTTTTGTAGGAGCTTTTATGCATACATACATTCATGTAGGTACATACATGATGGTTTTAGTGTTAGCAATCAATGGGGGCTTAGGAAAATACTTATGATTGAAATATTGTCCTGGAGAATGACTTAAGTTCATGCGTTCAGAAACTAAAACTAAATATCTACATATATATGTTCAACAAATTATCTAAAGAACATTTTTCCAGAAATAATTTAGATTAACCTATTTGACCTAACAAACAACCAAAAAGCCACGCCTCCGTCATTTTCTGCATCTATTGGTTGTCAATATTTTGATTCAGGCGCTATATTAGAGAAAATTCAATGTTGTCTTATATTCTTTTAAAACTGGCATTCGACATCAGGCCTTCTACAGACATTAATTAATCTGATATCATTGAGATTTACGAAAGGAATCATTTGAAAAATGGCCAGAAAATTTATCGATAAAATCGTACAAAAATGTGTTTTCATCCTGGAAGAATTAATCTAAAGGCAGATTCTTAAACACAGCACATCAGTATCTTCAGTATGTACATTTGGAATACATTTTTAAAGAAAGATATATACTAAATAAACAGTACTATCTTTTTCACCAAAGTTTTTAAATGTTCATATTAATAGGGGTTTTAATAGACTTGATCTTTTTTCAAAACTAAACAATAAAATGAAACATTCTTGCTTCATAGACTCCTTATTTACAAGCCGGAGTAATCCTAAATATCTTTGGCTTGGCTTAGCTGCAACTGCAAGCATAAAAATTATAAACTCAATAATTCCGATTCCGATAAACAGAGATCAGCTTTGATGCTATAGGATTTACATACTTGCATATTTTAATATCACTTGTGAAACTCATTTGTATTGTCTAGCAAGAATACTCGAGAGAAACATATTTGATTTGATTTATTAAAACATCTACGAGAATAGAAGACTAGACTTTATATTATAATGTGGAATTTTTCCTGTCAGAGTATTTTGTTTTATATGCATTTCTCCTTTTAAATCTTAGTCGAATTAGCTTGATCTACAAAAAACCGTGATATGGGTAGTTCAAACACTCTTTCGTCTGAAAATAGGACAATGAAAGAAAGGAAATCAGATTTTATTTTATGTAGACCTAAGTCCCTATTTTTAAATAAAAATAATTTACACGCTCTTTGAAGCTTATACTACTACATGACTACTTATATGTGAACAAAATCTGACATTTTGACACAAAAAGACGTTCTCCGTGTTTTCTACAATATTCTTAAGTACTTTTTCTTCGCTATCAATCATCGACTTCATCCTCATTTCATCATTCAAATGTCGCAGCTTGTCTGATCGAGTCAATACTCATCTCATCATTCACATCATGTCATCTTAACACCGCATGCATCGTGGTGACCAGGTCATATCATCATCAGCATCGCCAGTTTTCATTCTGTTTTCCATCTACCTTATATACATAATATATACTCAGCAGACTCAACACATTACAATATCCAGTCCATTTTTCACGCCAAGCGAAAAGATATTCCACCTTTGTCTGACATCATCTGCGCCAAAATGCGAGAAAAAATTGTTTTCCACTTCAGTTTAACGAGAACAACCTCCCACGCTGAAGGCACGAGAGTCTACGCAATTTGATAAACTTTCCCCGGAATTAGAACGTCCACGTTTTATCACCGCTGACTCTCCCAACTTTGTGGCCACTTTCTCTTGTGCAGCGTGCAGCAGATGAAGCAAATAAGCATCATTTATGTAACTCATCCTATTCTTTCCATACATACGAGAAAAGTACTTACTTGTATCATCCAGTTGTATGCAGTTCTGTGATGAAGAAAACTGTCTTTGTTAAAGAATAGAAAGAAATCGTTCTCATCCGAACCTTTCATTTTCAGACTGGGCTAGCACCAAGCACCACCGGCGTCGTATCATTACGTATACTTTGGTGACCGAGATTGTATCTGTCAACTAGGAACTAATTTAATTTCACTTTTCTTATTTCTGGTCATCTTACGAGCTGCGTGTGTTCCACATCAAACGTAACAGGATAATTTGGCATCCCAGAAAACGTACGAGACAAGAAAATATGAATGTTCCGGCTCTGGATTATTGGCCTCACATTTTTCTTTTCATCCTAAATTGACTAGATATTTGTTTGCTGTGCATCAAGCTTGTTGATATAAATCGGACGAAAAGACACAAAGGTGTTGAATAAAAGCCAGACAAAATGCAAAATGAAGAGAAAAGCGATGAAAGCAGATAAAAGTTTCCCTGTCGTAAATTGTCAGAGTCGTTCATCATTGTTTCTAGCTTTTTGTGCTCCAAAAGCTACCTCTGAAAATTTTGCTTTCCCCTTATGCTGATTTCTGAACATCGATCACAAAAGTCACTGCACCATAAGTGACCTAAAAAAGTGAAAACTTTGGATGTAAATTCAACTATTTTATTACCGGATTTGCTCAAAAGGTAGGTAAGATGTTTCGCATTTTAGTTTGAAAGTATTGCAATATAAAAACCTTAACAGTCTCTCTTTACTTTCTCTTAAGTTTCATGACATGAAACGGTAAAAAATAAGATTAAGGAACGGTTATATTTGGTTATTGCTGACGGATGAATGGAATGGAATGTTTTTTGTAATTTTCGAAAGAATAATTAGTGAACAGTTCAGAGATATAACATATTTGCTTTAGATCATCCGACCCACCCGAAAATGGCACTTTACTTAAACCAAACTGCATGAACATTACTACCAGATGTATTGCAGTGCCGCGAGTCCATGTCGGTGTACTTTATTTAAGTGTATTAAGGTTTTCTTTAATCAAGTGATAAGATATACTCTCACGTAGGCCAAAAAGGTTTTTAATGGCTTAATTTTTCTAGGTTTCATTATTTTCATACAATTGCCTGTAATTTGTAATCAATTGAACAAATATTTTACATTCAAATATCAAATATGAAAGGTATTCTAGGTCCTACACTAAAAATATTCATTTTTTGAAAATTGTTTTATAGTAAACTGAGCTATCTTTTGCCGATTTGAAATTTTAAAACAAACGAAAAGACTGTGCTGAAGACTACTGCAAGGAGAATCTTACTAAAAAACCCGTTGTAAAGTGTTGCTTTTCTGGTTCGATCTCTTCCTTTTGCCTTTGTGCAGTTCATGAGAATGTAAGACTCATTGTTTCATTAGTCACCACAAAATTGTTAAATACAAATCGTAAGTATGGTTTCGCTGAAGTTCGTATGTCTGGTTCTGTCATGGTCAGTACTTATGCTTTCACTTTAATGTAGTTGTGTGATTACCAAATCATTTAAGAAATATAATCGATATTGTCTTATTTAAGACCCATGTATACATGTGTATATATGCTGCACAATTAGAAATGAAACAACATATTCTACGTATTTTTTTCTAAATATGTATGTAGACTTGAAGAGTTTAAGGGAAAAGACCAATTTCGTAATTTGAATTTGGACATGACATTGAGAACAGAAGAAGACTTGTTTAATCATTTACCACCCATACAAAACTATTTATGGAATGGTTGGTTGCTTGGCTCGCTAGTTTACCGGGAAGTAGTTATTATATATGTACCTATGTTTGTAGTATGTACTTATAGTTTTGGGACACTGGAATGGAACGCTAGACATCCCTTCTTCTGAAAAGAACAACTTTATCGATATAACAACGCGAAGTTTATTCTGCAAAGCTTCCACATTTACACGCCGACTAGTCCTATTAGTTAGTCGTTTCTTATCAGGGGAAGCGTGCAAGGCGGTTATTTATTAGAAAGAGGTTTCCACTATCATATTGTAGTTTTAGGGAAGGAAATAAACAGGCCAGTCTATGGCACTATATTTTCTCCGCTTTCTCTGACATTGGAAACACGTCGTGCACGTGTGTCCCTATTTAATGAGGACAAACCCATCCTTTAGAGGAAAGGAAAAGAAAATAATTAATGTGAAAATTAAGCACAGTTGTTGGTATCACTACTACTTACTAACTATTCTTGTCCGCGTTCTTCGCGTCTCTGTAATTTGTGATAGTTCACTATAGAAAAGTATACTTATTATCTTATTTGCTATCATGAATCTGGACATTCTGAACTGAAATGGATACTGCCATGCCAACCCAAGGGAATTGTTCTGTATTTGTTTGCGGTGTTGTGTTTTGTGTGGATTATTTAGGCGACTTTAAGATATCGGTTTTAAAACTGAACTAGACGAACTGAGTTTCAAATATATATCTGATTTTTATCAAGTTTAATAGTTCTCTCTGTGAATTTGTTCGTTTTTTCATTAAGATGTTTGGTGTTATCACCGTTTAACCAACAATATTCATATACGTAAGTCCTTGTGCATTTAACGACATGCAAATTTAGACAGATAGAGAGATAGATATTATGCCCTTGCATTCATTTAAACTTGTAACCACCCAATTTGAATAACCCTTATACACACCTTTCAAATTGTACGCATAAGAATCTGCTGTACACTTTTCCATCGAATCGAAACCGATTTCGCGAATATTAGCATATTTCACCTGATAAAGTACATAGTAAAAGAATTATTTTAGCACTCACTCTTTTCTGATGAATTCCATAAATTTCAATGCCAAAAATGGTTTACCATAACATAAAGTACAGCCGAAATGATTTAATTTCTACTCCATAAATTTATTTGATTTTTGGAAAACCATTGCCATGCATTGTCTCTGAACTATATTTGTCAATTGTCAAGTTAAGCGGTGTTTGGTTTACGTCATTACTCTACTCATCATCAGTACATAATTTGGCAGTTCTACAATTGCAATCGCGACATAATAATTTTTCACCATAAACTTACCACAGTATCATGTGGTTATTAAAAACTATTATTAGGTCTGCTAAATCATGCATGGATGGAAAAGCACCATGCATACGTGTACAAAAAAAATTTGTAAAGGTTATGGTCGTCCGTCGCGCATTTTCTGTGGCAGTAGAATGAATGACATTGCTTTCAGAATGAAGCAAAAGTTTTACGTCTATACCATATCCCATCCAGTTCATCAATATGTAAATGTGGCACATCCATATCGTGCAAAAAATAAAACAGAAAGTTCGCTATTTTTTCGTTGTATTTGTATGCCCCTTATGATCATTTTCATTTACAACTACAGCTACGAAAGTTCAAAATTACGAATAAAAACAGGGAAAATATTATTTTTAAACAAAAAGAAAATAGTTACAATCACTCACAAGTGCATAAGTATTTATGTTTTGTTGGCTTTGAAAAAAATACATCTTTGATAGTTGGATAGTTCTCGACTCTTCTGTTTTACTGCACCATTAAAATAATTCCTGATGAATTTACAGAAGATAACAATTTATTAATTGCTAGTAAGTGTGAACAAAGCAAAGTTGATTGAAACCATGACGGTTGGAATTTTGTGACACAAAATTCCTTATTCCATTAGTAGTATCAGTATTCACAGTAGAGTTCAAGTTTGTTCTTTCACAAAAATCAAGGCTTGTACATAGCTGAGAAAGAGTTAACGACGAGATTATTGGTGTCAGAATACTGTTTTTTTGTTTCTTAAGTTCCATACGCTGTCAAATGAAGCAGTTCTTTGCAGTTGAACCCACGAATTCTTCATATTATGAAAATTACAAAAACATACATGCATGAAAAAAGTTAGAAGAGACCTTTTCGAATGATGTATCAAGCTTTTTCTTTAAAAAGAGTTTTGACCGCCCGCCACCGTTGACCGTTAGAAATTTTCGAAATTTCAAAGTAACAGTTTCACTCAATTTTTCGAATGAAGTACCACTCACCATATTTGCAGTGAAAATTTTCTTTAACGGCCTCTTGCCGCTTACCGGTTGCGCTTTCGATTAAGCTATTGAAAACCATAATGAGTAATTTGAAAAAAAATTCAACCGTTGACCCTGTCGTTAATATTTGACCTAAAATTCTGAAAAGAAATAGATTTAGACGTCAAGTAGAAATAGATGTCGTCCTCAGTACGCAAGGAACCTATGTTTCGAATTTGAGGTCAATCAGTGACCCCTTTCGAAAGTTATCGTCGTTTTTACTGGTAAATCTCTATAGTTTTTATGCTAACACCATTTAATAAATTTCATAATTTGACT
>JAHZMX010005924.1:0-14239 GCA_027743895.1 Seira musarum | reverse complement strand
AGACACACAGACACACAGACACACAGACACACAGACGGACAGACAACCCAATCGAAATCAATACTCCGCTGATGACGTCAGCTACGTAATAAATGGTACTCAAGTGTTATTCACAGCATTTAGCGTACAATTATTTATTTATTCATTTCAACATAGCTACTAATCTGGGGGTAGTTAGCAATGGAAGTTCTTCGAGTTGATCTTCTGAAATGATTTTGAGGAAACCTTATAGTATTGTGAATTTCAGTTTGAGTCTTGACGTCCGACTTGCATGCAATATGCTTCAACTTCAACTAACTAACATTATTGAATTACGGTAACTGGAAAAACGAAAGCCAAAGTAATAAAAATTAAAAAAAAATACATATATATATACAGTGAGAGGCGTTTTTAAAAGCAATTTATGCTAGCAACTAAGCTGGTGGTAAGGCGATGACAAAGGTAACTGAACTGAACAGAAAATATTTAAAATTAGAAAATGAACCCTGAGTAGATTTTTACTCATTCTTAACAAAATGGAAAGAATAGAGCTGTCAAAGTGTTTTGCCTTTTCATTTCTATCATTTTAAACCATTTTAATCGAGTACAAATACGTAATATTAATTTTGAACTTGATTCTTTCATTCTTAAGTAACTTATTACATAATTTTCTAAAATAAGTATGCCCACGCGCTCATAAGCAGCAACAGTCTAGAATGTGTTTTAATCCCGTTGAGGGTCGCGGTCAGAATTTCTCAAGTTCATATCGTCTTCCTGTTTTCTTAGCAGGAGTGGTTCTGAAGTATTTTAGGCCTATGTCTTTTCCACTTTTTTCCTACTTGAACCAAAATGCTACCATATACTTTTATCGTTCTTTAGTGTAAAAAAAACTTTGCAATTCCTACAATTTCGTAATCAAAGATCTAAAAAACTAGCTTTTGTTTTCCAGCATTTTTATCAACAAAATGATGAAATTAGGTCATCATATCATCTTTCTTTACAAGCTAACGAGAATAATGTTGAAATTATAGAAAGAATGTGAGACAGTGAGACGCATTAATATGGCACGATCTATAGAACATTTTTTCCTTCGTGCATAATTTTTTTAGAGAATCATTAATTTTGACAAGTCCGATCCCCAGATAAAAAAAATTCTTTTCCTCAAAGTTTACATCTTTCCATGTTCTTGGATGACACTCGTATCAGGGGATTTATCCTTTTTTTTAAAGTATAAGCTTTTTTGGGGGGTGTCTTTCAATAGGGAAAACTCAATTAAAAGTTTGAGCACCAAGCAATCATGGTTCTCCCATGAAATATTTTTTTTAATAAGAAAAAAACTATGATACTTTTTTCAAGCTGATCGTCGCCGTCGATTTAATTTTTTGTTCAGGGTGAGTTTTTTTACGTGGTCCGTACATAGTTTAATCGGCGCTTCTCTTCTCGTCGTGACAGACATAAACGATCTCGGGGGCTGGGAAAGAAAAGCCAATAAATAAGCCATCAGAACTTGAAAAAAACTTTTTTCTCCATTTCTCTTCACCATGAACATCATGATGATCATTACCGTCATGACCATGTTGATGATGATGATTACATGGTCGTAATAGTAGTCGGACCTTTTATTCCGCGATACGAATACGAACATCCGTCAACATTATGTACAAGTTTTGCGAAGGTGTACTATGCAACTTCACAAAGTTCGAGGTTCTTCCTCATCTGGCTCGACTTTTGCAAGTCACCTCATGAAGACATTACTCCTATTAAAAGACCATAAGGTACACTAACTATTACATTTTTTTGCTAGCTTCCCTTATGCCTTGAGTTGTATAATGGTTGTAGTTTGTAGTAGCGGAGGAGTGAAGTGAACGAGAGAAAGGAATTTTGGCATGCATGTTAGCTAAATCCCCTTGAGCAAAGTCGGAAATCTTTTCCATTTCATTCAACCAAAAGTACATAAGTGGTAGCAATAAGTATACCGATATAGAAAAAAAAATCGTGGGATGTTCGAGGAGCTTTAGTCTCATAAATACACTGCAAATATTACACAAAAGCTATGCAGAACAAGAAGACTGGGGCCACTAGCATAGGTAGAAAATAAATCAGAAGCATAAGGAATGAGGAAATGAGGTATTTAGATTCCACCTCAGTGTTTCCCCTTGAACGACTACACTTTTCATGGGGGATCTTGATGGGAACTGACAAAAGCATGCCATATTTGTAAATCAATACGAATGTCTTTCTAACACCAGTTCTGAACTACAATGATCGTCGTCATCATCATCATCACTACCACCACCACCAAGTGTGGCATTCTGGAGTAGTAAGGAAGGGGGAAAATGATAAGGACTGGAATGTTCAAGGAAAAAGACTTACTGGTTGAGCGTCTTAAAGAGGAGAAGAAGGAATCCGACGGTGAAGAAGGAAGCGCTCAATGGTCACATTATAAATGTGGAGAAAGTAAGAATAGTGTAAGAGCTCTTGAGCCATCACTACCACTACTCCTGCCATATCATCATCAGTCGATGGATATATGTATATGCTTTGAGTTTGAGGAGTGTGCCAGAGAAGAAAAGACGGCGACGAAGTCGGGAAAGATGTTATGAAAGGAAGTGGATTTCGGCCCATGGATCATCAACCAGCCACGTATGAGTTGTTGCTACCGTCATCAGCATCACCCCTCCATCGTCCCTCCTTCCGATCTGCTTTAACAAAAAAGGAACATTACCAACTCTGACTTTGGATTGGAGATAGCAGTAAAATGTGGAATGTAAGATTCATATTTTTAAAGTCTATTGTTGAGAATAACGTTACTATAATGATGATGACGACGATGACAATGACAACGATGGTTATGAAGTTCTAGTTTTTGTCTTCTTGTGTACCAACCAATCATCATCAGCTATTCTTTATTCGATTTGTTGTGATCGCTTTAAATCTAGACGAATACACTCTTTCTCCTACACATCTTCAAAGTCTTCGATTGAAAGATTATGCAGTATAGTGCAGTTGCTGTTGAGTTTTTGAAAATACGAGTCCATCATAAAAAATAGCAGGTTCATGCAGCAGTATGATCTAATGCGTTGTGTCATCAAGTCCTAAGGCATTGAAACGTGTAGGGCTTCCTGTCATTAAATTTAGGTATATTTGGCTTTAGTATTTCTTCTGGAGATTGTCATGGATTGTATTGGGGCGATATGTTTTATGGCAGTTGCAGCCGTTTCTATCAAGGAGCACTCTTTTCTGGTGCTGATAACTTGACTAAAAACGGTCGCCAAGTGGGTCTAACAATATTACTGCATTATTGCCTTCGAACAATAGTCACAATCAATATTGTAAGCACAAGGCCTCACATAAAAAGATAATATTATGTGGCACTCAAACTCTTCCTTCCAGTTCACGTAATAGCTGGCGGCAACTTCCAAGGATGGATGACTTTTCCTCTTACTATTTTCTATCAAGAACCCTACTATTCAGCAAGCTTCACATTTCATGTAGGAATTCTTGTTCTCATCGGGTGAAGGAGGCAATAGCATCCCATCAAGAACTTGAGTAAATGAAGACATGTCACTCCGAACAGCTCTGGTGGCAATGAATGATGAAAATATGCCAAGGCACGAAGTTTCTCCTTAATTCAAAGTCAGGATGCTACTATATGTCATCCCCCGTTTCCCTTCTCCATTCTCTCTTCACCTCTCTCTCTCTCTTTCTTTCTCTTCTCATTACACACTTTCTCGACTTCAATCGTTAGCGTTCTTTTTCGTTTGTTTTTTTCTTACTTGCGAAAATAACATATTCCGTAAAACGCTTCTCGGGCTTAGAAAAAAGAGAAAGAAATGAAATGAATAAGGGCTTCCCTTTTTCCTTTTATCGCATCTTTTGCTTATGAAAGCAGCACTCCTCTGGATAGAAAAGTGGCAAAAATGTTAGACTTAATCTGTTGTTTTGCACGTTCTTTGCACACTTTCCAGACCAAAAATTGGAAATGAATTGCTGTTTTTTCTAACTTTTTCTTAATCTCTTTCCTGAATGCAGAAACTTGCATTGAAAACAGAACAAGTTTTTAAAGGTTTCATCTTGTGGAGACTTTATAGGTGATGAGGATAAGAATTGAAGAACTAAATGGGCCTAAACTGTAATCTTCTTTGTGCTTAAGCCGAAAATTTTGTCCTTCGAGAGAATACCATCATTTACTCGTGCTATCCTACAACATAATTCACTCATGTGATGTGATGTTATGTTAGCTGTGAAGGGCATACTGGAAATTTTGTACCCCTTCCGGAATAATAATAATGTAATGATGATGTGACAAGAGCCATTTAAAACAAGTTCTTGCAAACTTTTTTTTTAAAAGGATTATCTAATTTCAGACTCTTATGCAATTCTTCCGGTTCTTTTGCATGTGTACCTACTATTTACCTAAATTTTCTTTGCTACATGACGTGATGTGACTCGCAGATAATCATAAAAATCTGAAGCAAACTTCGACAACTACTCTTCATCACACCATTTAGGCAGAGGAGGACTCTTCATAAACCTATTTGAGCAATAAGGCTGTTTCAAAACTGCAATGAAAAAGACTAGGACACACATAAATGCATTGGCTCATAGACGAATCCATCATAATCATCATCTCCACCACAATCACCATCAAAGAGATCCTTCTTCTTTTACTCATGGCTTTTTTCCCAAGAAGTAGTAGATAGATGGATGGATGGTCTACATTAGATTGTCTAGTGTGCACTTACGGCTTTCTCCAAAAACCAAACAAAGTTTACTTTCACATTTATGCCTTGTCACTTTGTACAAAACTTAAGACCTAAATTGATTGCTTTCACTTTATTACTTTTTTCTCTCTTCATCTACTTCCATACGCTTCATGATTATAATGATGATAGCAAAAGTACATTATTATTATTATACCTCTTTGATCATCAATATCATCCTCGTGTTCCAAGGAAAAGCAACTTTCATCGTATTACCCCTTTCCAACCATCCCATAATTGCTCATTGCCATTGCCTTTTTGACGTGTGGTTGTGCGTCATCATGATTTAGTGTTAAGGTTAGGAGGAATATTATTTTCTTTTGTTGCAGTTAGCAAAAATAAATTATTTCCTGGCAACTAGCTTTTGGCAAAGAAGATTCTCATAGAACCAAGAAAATTTTATAGTTGTTCAGGTATCTCACAGACTCTACGATCTTTGATATTCTATAAATAAGTACAGCTATATTGCACATTCTTTTTCTTTTTGAACTGATTTCAAGGACAATCATTGTATGATTTAGTCGCTCACACATTCTAGTTTTTTTTCTTTTATCCGAGAGATAAAAAGTAACAACTTTTTCTTGTTTATTTAAGAAACTTAATAAAAGTGTAAGTTGAGTGAGTGGAAGAAACAAACTAAAAATTAGTTTTCTTTTGCCCTCCTGTTCCCTTCTTTGCTCGGCAAAAGACGCAACGGCAAAGCTTGTCTTGTTTATGTCGTTGTTGTTGTCGTTGTCGTAGCTAAGGTAGCTTTCTAAAAAAAAAGTTGAGAAAAGCGGAAGAGACTTGTGAAAATCGCATAAGCGAAAGCAGCAGAGACGGATTACACTTTCTCCTAATTGTACAACAAGATCTGACAAAACTCGTTATTGTGATGTGTCGTGTGTTCCTTCGTATCCATGTGAGTAAAGCATCTTGTGTGATTATCCAACACAGCGAGCGGCCAACAACAGCTCCGGGTGGAATGGGAAGGGAAGCAAACACGCAAAAAATGAAAGTTTGTCTTTGCACAAAAAATTTTGTTAACTTCAAACAAGACAAGTTGGAGGAGAAAGGTCCTGGCTCAACTTCAGCTGGATCATATGATGATGATCATGATGAGGGTACGACGAAGACAAGTTTTTAAAGACAAAAAAGAGTTCTTATTACTACAAGCATTATTATTAATAGGAGGAAAATGCAACATCATCATCGTCATCGTTCTCCGTGTTATCATTATCAGAATGCGTTGTCTTTTTGAGAGGATGCAACCTGTGTAAGAGATAAGTGGAGGAAGGCGCTCGGAGTGTTTATTAAATAACAAGAAAGGACAGAAATGCCCAGCTCAGCAGAAGTATCCCGTCCAAAAATGCGTCATGGCATCGCACCGCTACTACAAGAGATTACTCATGACATTATGAAGGGACTCATTCGCCTAAGAGGGATGGGATGAGATGTTACTTAAAAATTACTTCGCCACCAATGTTGCCTTACAACTCACTACTCACTTTGCTTATTTTTATGCGTAACTTGGTAGTTTTCCGCGGTGAAACTTTCTACTTCTTTTTCTTCCCTTTTCCGTGTCTCAAGCTTTTTAAGATGATAACTGACATGCATGGCACAGAGGCATGCTGACGCAGACAACTTTCTCCTCACTTCTCATTCCAGTCCGTTAACTAAGGAGACAAAAAACGCGAAAGAAAAAGTTGACGAGACTCATATCACATGACTGACTGACTACGGGTTGGAGTCAAGGAAAAAAAACTCCAAAAAAGACGGATGGCTAAAAAGGGGAACATTTATTCACATTCTCAATCAAGGACCCGATACCACATCTAAGTTTTTCTCTTCATACATTTGCGAGCATACAGGCGCTTTCTTTTTTACAACATAAACATCTAACCCCGTCCCTATTCTGATACCCGATGCTATTAAGTAGCGCTAACTATCTATACATATTACGTGGATAACTAACAAAAAAAAGTCGGAGCTTTTGTGCAAACATTGAACGGGTTCTTCCAACACCTTCTGAAAACCTGTAGTGGCAGCTGCTCCTCTTCCAAGGGAAAAAATCTGCTTGGTGTTTGCACCAGGAAAAAACTTTGTATTTTTCTCTACTTCAATTTTATGAGATCAACTTTTATTGCTGTCATCCTGCGCCTACTATACATACCCTTTTTCTTCTTCAACATATTCTTTTCCTCATGCTTTATGACGCCGCTGCCACATTTTTTGTAATGTAACAACTTTCGAATTGTGAACCTTAAACACGCCTTTGCCATAATCAGAATGTAGTAGTAGTACTTGTACTAGCATGATTATTACTGATGGTGAGTGAGGGGAGAGATCTCCTTTGCTTTCTTTTCGACTTTGTTTACTCTCCAAAGAGCCGTGTGTGTGACTTGCATGGAGAATAAGATGACTTAGAAAACTTTTTTTCTTCTTGAAAAACATTTTGAATGGAGAGCAGGTAGACTCTCTCACAAAGTCTAAATTTAAACACGCAGGCAATTACCATGCATTTATAATGCAGATTATGTGTACCATTGTAGAGGCACTCTTTAGCAACTTTGCTACATATATCATTTATTCTTGTTTACATCAAAATTCTTTCTCGAAAATATTTGTTGGGACAATTATTCTTCCATTACTTATGAGAAAGTCCTTATTTATTTAGCGTCGCATATGAAAACTTCTTTTCTGTCTCCTAAATATACATACAGTTCAACAAAAATAACTTCTAAGATTCAGGTGAAAATCGGAGGTCAACCCATACCAGACTTCTTCCTGAACCAAGACATCTGTAAATCTGTATTTATTTTTCGTTACTGATTCATATTTTATACAAAAGTAACTTGATAACTGATAACGGGGTTTTCACGAGAAGGAGACATACAGTTTGCATAATGCGCTATATGTCTGTGCTTTTTAATGAAACTTTTCAACCAAATCAACGTGGAGGACATTTTTATTTCGACCAAGAAGGCTTGGCTAGAGCTTACTACTAATATAAACTTTTTTTATTTCTGGAAACACCAATTTACGCAAAGTATGATGATAAAAATCTCGACGAAAAATAAACAAAAAGAGAACTGGGGGAAGGGTATAGTGTTTCTCCATTTAACAAAACTAAAGCTCCCCATTCCTCCAAAAGAGGGAAAGAATGAACTAACTTTCCGCATAACTCTTTAAATCTTCAACTTCTTTTTAGAGAGTCAAAAACGTAACGCAATGCGTTGCCAAATCATTTTCCAAGTGAGTAAGTAGTTCCTGTATATATCCCAGTCGTGCAAACATCGTCATCATCATCTTCATCTCGCAAAAGGAAATAACTACGCATATCTTCATCATTTCAAGAATGTTCAGAGATATTGAAGGGTCTTCATGCAAAGTAAAAAAAAAAACTTTTCTCCTTTCATATTTTTCCCCTTTAGTTTACGGGTAAACAAACAATAAGAAAATCAAAATGGAAAGTTGAGAGGAGCACTACAAAGCGTTATTATTGCTTTTTCATAGAAGTCTATGCTTTTATAATGGAGTCTTGCTAGTTCGAAAAAATGTATACAAAAATAAAAGTAATATATGTTCATGGTGCAGTGCAGACTGTAACAGTAACAGAAGTAAACGAAAGTTTATTTCCTGTTTCTTTAAGTAAAAACTACTCTATTTATACATTTTTTCTTCGTATCTTGAATATTAGAGATACAATAGTAGAGACGCGTATTGACTCATTCATTCTGTATTGAAGTTGTTTTGAAGTTGACTTTGTTTTGACTTTTGTAGGCGTTTTGTGCCGCTTTTGTTCTAAAATTGGAAAACTAAAAACCTCCTGCCATTCTATTTAAAATTTCTGCTGTTTTTTATCAATATAAATAGGCAGTAAAATTAGCAAATGTTTTAAAAAGCCCGTTGCTCTTGAATAATGCGTAGTTGACGAACAAAGTTCTTCTAATCTGGCCTTTACTTTGACAATGATGTTATTCAACATTTTGATGAAGCAAAAAATTTCACAATTCCGTCTCATTTTATCGAGAAACTGGAAATACGAGTCCTTTTTTAAATTCATAGGGTGATCACTGACATTGACAACTAAAAATATTAGAATAATAAACTGGTAGAAAGCCATTTTTACGTAGCTGAACCAGGTGTAGTATTAATAAAGAACTGGATGAAGATATGAAGAGCTGTAAAAACGCTACTTTCATGATACTCGTTTCCTACTTTCATGTTTCATTGTGTTATAAACCTTAGTTACAAATGCTATTTCTCAATCACTAATGTTTAACATGAATGTTACAGCCGCATGAATGAAAGGATTTCGAAAAGATTTTTCCTATGAGATATGCATTTACGACTTTCGTTGAAATATTACATTGGTGTTGACGATTAAATTATTTGAAAAATTAAATTAACAGCCGTACTCAATTTTGAAAATCACCATCTTGCGGCTGTTAAAATGATATTAAAATGTGCTATTAAAATCCATAAATATTTCTGATGTAAAAACTTCAATCTTAACCCTGCCGTCAATAGTTCACCAATATTACTGAATATTTGTAGGCTTCCTTCCCAGTAAGCAAAGAACCTTTGTTCCAAATTTTAGGACGAACGGTAACCAGTTTCAATAGTTATCGATCGGACAGACAAACAGACACATCAAACTCAATACTCCACTGATATCTCAGCTACATAATAAGTCCAATTTTATTTGAATTTGCAGTAAAAATCTATGTATTTTGTGTGGCGTATTTTTGATCACGATTGCTCTTATATCATCCTGAAAAACCGCTGACTTTCCCTCGTCTCAGCCTGATTCTACCACTTAAGCTCTTTGTTTTTGACCCAACTCGAGATAAGGCCAATGGCAGAGAGCAAAGCAGAGCGACAGACGTTAATACCAACGCACAATCTATTCAGAGAGAGTATAAATATCCGTAGCAGCAATGCAACAACAGCACAACTACTACTACAACTTTTACATTGCAACTTCCTCAAAAATGAAGAAAAGTATTTTGTGTTTAGCTACTGAGAAGTAGAGAAAATTGTTGACTGTCGAGAAGTGGAGAAAGTGACTGGCGAGATGAGAAAGAGATTGCGGCACATAGTTACCCAAATAGATGATAAGGCTTTAAAAAACGAAGAATGGCTTGGGCTTGAGCTGTTGGCTTGAAATAAAACGACTTTTTTAAATCAAGCTCCTCAGGGATTTTCTCCTTTTTTCATCTTTAATAAAACACAATGAGAGTTGAGTGGAAGCAGTAGTTTTTTGTAACAGCAGCAGCAGCAGTGAAAGATTGCGGCTTCACTCACGATTCACTCTTCACAAACTTCGTGAGTTGAGAAAATGTATGAGCAAATTTAAAAAAAAAAATAAAATAAGTTGGCTGTGAATTGTGAAAGAAAGAAACTTGTTTGCCATTTATGGATAGCCACATAACACTTAAATGCACTTGAATAGAGTAACACTTCATATAAAAAAAAACAACAAAAAATTAATGTCAGCTTTCTGACTAAACGCATTTATCAAGCGGTAGGGAAAGCAAGGAGCACTTTGCATTTCGAGGACTGAATAAGTATATCCGATTTTCTCAAGAAGCTATAGTGATTACGATTGCGACCTAGCTTTTATCGCAAGAGAATCTCGTATGGAATGAATTCGTTTACAAGGAAAAGTCCACATTAATATATTTCTTCGTCTTTCTGGGGAAAAAGAATCAGTGGGTCGTGAAAACGGCATTTTTGTATTTAGATCAAGAGCTACGTGGAAATCCCTTTTCCAATATAATTTACCAGATTTAATTTAATTCCTCTTTGAATCAGACTTTTTAGTGCTTCGACATTATATATAGTATTTTTCCATTCATGATGATGATGATGTACTTAAGAGAAAAAGAGAGAGAGAGAGAGAGAGAAAGCTTGCTTTGCTTTGCTTGCTCCCTCAGAATCTTTTTTTTTTTGAGTTGTTACTCACTCAGTCAAGAATCTATAACCTACTTGAAAATTGAATTTCGTATGGATTTTTCCATGAAAATAGAAGTGCTTTATCGGTAATATAATCGACTTACCATTTTCATGGGAAAAGAGCATACTCTCGTTCATTAGACCACGCTTACTCGTATTCTCAACTCTCGTTGGATTTTTTTTATCAATGAAGCGAACTATAATGATACGCTTCATTTCGCACAGATAGAGGAGTTTCACATCCCACACAGAATTGACCATTCAAGTGAGGAGTTTTCCCTTCGGAAATGGAGAGAAATAAAAATTATGGTCGAGATTATCTAATTGGACTTGGGCTGAATTTTAGTGGCCACATACCGATTCATCTAAAAATGAATACAAACATGAGCATTTTTTGTGGACTAATGATAAACCGTTGCCAAGAACGTCGGTTATTTACCTCAACTAATATTTTTTCAAGAGTTTTGAGTTTTTCCATGCATTCATTCAATTGAGTAGAGAGTCTAGAGAGTAAATATTGCTTACGCAAGTCATAATTTATTTAAAGGGTATTGATATTTGGACATCTGCTCTGAAAGTTGAAATACATAAATTCTTCGAATTTATTTCTAGATGACTTGAACTGATAAGGGCAACACACAGTTGTCGTGTGCTGAAGTGTTTATCGTCTTCTTTTGTTGAATACATAAGAAGAGATATTGAGCATGTAAATACTTGGGTAAAGGATGGAGGCATAGCCAAGTTGCCATGCTGTTCCTTTTAATGAACAAAAAGTTTTTTGATAGAGAACGTCGTAGTCGTAGTTTTCTAAAAAAATGAAATGTAAGTTTTCTCCTTGTTAGCAGAGCAAATTGATAGTTTCCAGTTGTTGGTTGGTGGTGTAGTTAAATATATGTTGTTATTTTCAGTTGGTTTACAATTTGTGCCATGATGCCTCTTCCCCTTATCTCTTCCGGTGATCTGTGCATACGTGTACCTTACGTGATCTGAAGGAGAAAGGTCGCCCAAGCGGTTGGAGAACGGAGCACGTGGACAATTAAATAATTCAACATGACCTGATCCGATCTCATGGAAAACGCGTGCTTTCCTCTTCTTTCTTATGCACATACTTGTATGCAGACAGGCAGACAGATGGTATCAATCGATGAATCATATTATTTTTGGTGTGGGAAAAGAAAAAAAATAGGGGAAAATTGGGAGCACGCGTCACCCTGCAGGTAACAACAATCCTAGTCGAGCTAACTTGCCAAAAACGTAAATAAAATGGGAACTGTATGGACTGCCACGCAAAGATAATATGTCAATTGATCAACGTAAAATTAGGTGGTGGCGTAAAACTGAAGCATTAGGTGTATATGTATATATGTGTACGTTAATTTTTTCCAACGCAATTCTTCTGTTCTCTCCCTCTGTCTCGAGCGGAGAGTACGCCCTAACTACTTCAGTCAATAGAAATTGAAATGATTCCAGCACGAACGTAAAGTGCAGGTGAAGGTCACGAAGCCTATATCAATTCATGATAAAAAAAATACACACTACATTTCAGAGCGGAAAATCCTTCAGCAAGAAAAGTCACGGCATTTACCGTTCTTGAACTCGATGCAATACAATAAATAACATGGAACTTGTTTTTCCCTGTTGTAGCCAATGTCAGTGTCAGCATTCTTTCTGAGACTGCAACTTTTGACATTTTTGATGTTAGGTAATAATGTATGCAGTATTAGCCACTTCGTCTTTCTTACTCCGTTTCCTGGAACACGAAATTTTACTTTTTTGTGCTGACTACCGGCACCAGCATTATTTTTGTTGAAAGCTTCGAATCTAAATAAAAATCCTTGACAATAACAACAACGATGAATAAAGAGAAATGATATTGTATGCAATGCAAGCAAATACTTAAGGTATCATATTCACATCTCATTTCTCTTTCTGACCCTGTGCCATTGCATTCCTATTCAATTGCATTTTCATGTGAGACACATGTCATCTATTTATTTATGCCTGGAGCGAGATAAGCAAAAATACGAGGAAATATGCATGTCATGTTGCAGCTTAATTCACAATAATAAACCCACAGGAAACCATGAGACTCATACGCCCACCACCGCCGCATCACATATCGTACGCAATACACATATTACGCATCATACGATGCGTTGTTACACTTGCACTTTGCTTGCTCGCTTTTATGCAACGTAAGCCCCTGCATATTTTATTTCAGTAGCTTCACTCGCTCAAAGGTTTTTTTTTTGTTTCTTTTCTCTCGAGTGAGCAGGAGATAAAATAATATCTTTGCGTAATACGAAATGTGTATATACCCAAAATACACATCATAATAATATAATTTTCATTTGCTCTGTAGTAGAGCGCCGATCTGGCCGGGCTGACCTGAAAAATTCAGGCCAGGCTAGGTCATCTCAACTGGCTTGGCCTTACATAAAGTGAACTCGGTCTGCTGGTCTGAGTCAGAAATATTTTGTCAACCTGATCCCCTGAATTTCAGTCCAAAATTCGGACCAGACCTTGCATATTTCTAGGACAAAATTTTCAACCTTTCGTACATAACTTTCTTTAAAAAATTGTTTCGTGTTAAACACAAAAAAAGGATTTGATCGCGATTTTGATTAATTATTATACATGGTTGTTTTCGTTTAAATTTATAATGTAGATAACATAAAGTTTTTAAAATATACATAATTAATTGATTTCGTGAGCCTGAGCGTCTGAAAAAAATCTGACTGAACCTGGCCTGTTCTGAAAATTTCGGACTGATCTGGCATTATCGGAGCTCTACTCTGTATGATATTGTCAGTTCCGTATCGTCTGAAAAATAGAAAGTCTGCCTGCATCACTTCATCTACATCCGCTCGCTCACGTGTGACTCTGACTTTGTCCTTTGTACTTGGCAATCCCAACCACCCACCCAGCGTCCCTGACTTCTCCTTTTATGTATTGTTTATGTGAAACGATGGGAAAACATACTTGTGTAATACGGCAAAGCTCCTATCTTATATTTATTCTGCTTATTTAGGCATATTGTTTTCTCCAGTGTTCATTTTTATTACATTTTTTCTCCCAAGTTTAACCCGTCTTTTATGGATTTTTTATCCCGGTATTTTGCGGAAATGATGATGGCAGACTTACTTTGTCTGACTCATTTCATATTGCATTGTATGTATTTTTACAATTCAGACGTTTTTCCGAAGAGAAATACTTTACGAGTGACATGAATGGTTTTTCAAGTAGCATTCAAGCGAACGTGAATAGGTAGACTGCAGCTGTGCAGGTTTCTACTGCAAAGAGGATATGCTGAATAGTCACACAGTTCAGTTCAATGCCTTTTCTTCAAAATAGGAACTTGACATTTCATTGAAACGCCAGACTCCAGACCGTTAGTTCCCTGGGCGCCCATCAATATTTCAGGTTCTGAGGTGGGAGTAGTGTATTGAAATGAGACTGAATATACTGAATGCATGTCAGTATTGTTGTTCTATTTGAGCCCTTTCCCTATTGCTCCTTAAACTACGCTTTTCCCGGTGTATCTCACCATGTTAACT
>JAHZMX010005923.1:0-10667 GCA_027743895.1 Seira musarum | reverse complement strand
TTTTGATATTGTTGGAAGAGGACGTTGTCGAAACCGTTGTTTCCATTGTTCCCTCCAATTGCCGGCTGTGCCGTAAGCTGCCCGTTGTTTCCATTTTGCTCCGGAAACAATCCCACATCCTGCACCACAAATTGTAAATAAAAATATACTTGTTAACTGCATAATTTGCGTGTATTAAAGATTTTTTTTTTAAACTTACTTGTGGCGGAGGAACTGGTGGGGTGGCAATTTCAGGTCGGTCTCCTTCATGAGTGTAATAATGCGCCGCATGCCATCTTGATTTAACAATAACATATATTGCTGCGCATAGAAGAATTATTATGATAAGGGCACATCCTAAAAATAGACCCAAGCGTGGGTCATCAACGCCCGACAATATAGAGACAGGCTCAGCTCCACTGGAACACCAATGCAATTGATCCTCATCCAAACTTCCAAGACTTCTGCCTTCCAAATTATTTGGTGCAGTACATCTCAGACAAGCCGGACCGGAAGAAGAGAAGGAACAACCCTCTTTGAAATACTGCGTTCGTTGAACCCATCTTAAGAGGGGAATTATGTGACACAAATCGCAGTGCCAGGGATTTCCTTCCAACCGAATCTCCTGTAAGTTACAAGTTTCACTTCGTTAATTTGCCACGTCATGAACTTCATGAAGTTTTCCGCGCTATTCTTACAACATTAGCTGTCATGTTTACCTTCAACGATGAAACCCGGTCAATGTGAAGTAATACATCAGCATCCAGTCCCTTAATTCTGTTGTAGCTAATGTCAAATTTTTGTAAATTCAAAAGATGACTCAGTTGATGAACGTGTAGCTCAAAGAGTCTGTTCCCCGAAATATTTAGGTATCTCAAATTGCCCTGCAATACAGGTGTAATAAAAACGTATGTAAGTTGTTTTTGTCAATGAATTATATGAAAGGTGATATTTTTTGGCCGGTAGAGTTTGTCATTTTAAAATTGATTTTAATGAGTTTGTCATTACCTGCAGCTCAAACATCTCTAAAGGTATCTCATCTAGACCATTGTACGCCAACGATAAGCCTTCAAGTTGTGGATTTTCGCCGAGAATGACAATTAGTGGGCTCATTTTGAGCTTCGGGTTCCTACTCAGGTCTAGTATCCGAAGGGAATCTCTTGTTCGTAGTTGGGTAAATGTCTGCTTATCTAGAGCTTCGAATTTGTTGTGCGACAAATCCAAATCTGTAATGGTTGCATTGTAAAACGCCTTTGGATCTATGCGAGCAATTCTGTTTGAGCCCAGGGAGAGCCTAGTTTGTAAAAACAAATTGTATTTCAAATTAAACCAGCGCTAAAGGTAAATGAATATGCATTAAAATCTTTCTTCATAAATTTTTTCATCAAAGATCAAAAGAAAAACTGTTACATAAATAATGTATTGTGAAATTTTAAATGAACTAAATGTAAATTGTAATAGGATGTGATGAAATGCTATCCGAATTTGTGCATTTTTTTTACATTTGAGTCTCATATTATCGGAGTTATTTTATGTATCCACACTAGAATTTTACATAAGCACTCAAATAAGTAATCATTCATACCTTATGAGTTGAGCAGAGTCAAAGGTGTGGTCCACTATTGCCGAAATTTGATTGCCGTCCAACAGCAACGTATGGAGTTTTGGTAGGCGGGAGAACCTGCGAATTTTTCATTTAATAAAGTCATTTCATTTCCAGCTACAAATTAGCGTGATCAAACATTAATTTTGCTTTTACAAGCTATCTACCACATGCATGTATGTTTTAATTTGACTTACTCTTCTTTGTTCAGATATTTAAATTCATTTTCGCCCAAGTCCAATACCTAAAACACAAAAAATTCAATAGGGTTGTTAGATCTAGATCCATGCTTTAAACTACAAATACGAGCATACTTCCTTTTCCGCAGAGCATTCCTCCGGAACAATTAGTCACGCTAGCCATGTCACATGAAAACCTATCTAAATCTATCTGCCTTTTTCGCTCTGCCATGGCATAATCACAAAGCGGAAATAGCATTTCAAAAAACGCAGAAAAGTCTCTAGAGACAGCAATTTTTGGTTTCTCCCGAATGAGTTTTTTTTTGGTTGAACACAGGTACAAAAATGACACTTGTCACCAAAAGCGAGTGACATGAAAGTCACTATGTAGGCTTTACTCACTTCCTCCCCGTGGAAATCGGAAAACATGTGTCTAACTTAACTTTCCTTCGTTTGACACAGTCACACATACACACGCCGTTTGAAAATCCTTTTTATCAGTAAAATATGATAATGTTTTTGAAATCTCTTCAGAAATCTCGAAAAAGAAAATAGCTTGGCGCGTTCGTTCGTAAAGTTAAGAGGTTTTGGATAGTGGCAATGGCAAGTAAGTTAAGAGGATTTTTTCAAGTGGAAGGAGCTTCCCGCATGGTACTTATTTTCTAGAGAAAATTTTCAGAGCAAATGTTAAAATAGCGTGTTCAAGGAGGCAATAAAGATGTCAGTTGGCTCATTGACACACATCTAATCACTAGATAAAAAACGAGAGCATTACGCTAAGCCTTAAGCCATGCATCCGTGCGTGCATTTATGAATATGGGAAAAGTAAGTGCCATTTTCTCCTGTCTCTGCATAATCCACATGTGTATGCTCCAGCAAACACAAAGTTTCCAAGTCCCATCTCGGTCTTACAACGGGAAGCCATAAAATCACCAATCAAGCTAAGCTAGAGAAGAAGCACAACGCTTTCGCATTCCCATTTCCCTAGTACTACCCTTGGCTCATGTGAATTCAGTGTCTTTTTTTTTTTCATCTTCTTCCATACCCTGAGACTGAAAAACCGTTTTCCATTTCATGAGATAAGCAATTGAGATGAGATAAGAAGCGATAGTTATTCTCCAAGTTGAGTAGGATAACTGGATCAAATGGATATGTATGGGATAAGATGGAGCTCTGAAGGATGATATTATTTTTTTTCCTCCTCCACGGCTCGCTCGCTCGGATAACATTCAAGAAGAGTCATTATGTCTTGTTATCACATGGCATGCAAGAATAGCTGAGTAGCACACAACCACCCCACCGCACCAAGTCAGGAAAACCGGAGGAGTATTTAGACAGGGAAATGAATGGAAATAAGAACAAACACTAGGATGACAATAGCGATAGGCTTGCTTTTTTCTCTTCTCTGGTCAAACGGGACCTCGGATGTTCTTGGGATTTCTTCTGGTGAGCCATGATGATGCACGTATGAACGAGCCAATTTTCGACAGTCCTGAAAAAGAGAATCTTCTCCTCCTTCACATTAAATTGAGTGAGGAAAAAAAGCCACAGAAAATATATTGTGGGAAGAGGGCCTTAATGACATCATTCGCCTCTTCTCCCTCTCAACTCACTTTTTCCCTTGTCTCCGCTTTTCTCTTCTGACGAGAGAAAAAAGAAATCTTTTCATCATTTTTTTTCTGTCTTACTTGCCCATCATCAAGTGCTTTTGTGAAGATGATGATGATGATGATAATATGATGATCATTGACTGAGTGAGTAAAATAGGAAACCGCACAAGAAGAGTGAAGAGGCGAGAGTGAAAGCTTTACATAACTTGTTCACTCTCTCAACTCAAGATAGTTCTTTTTTTTTCTTATTTAAGCAACTACTTTAAAGAATACTTATATAAGATGAGTTGTGGCTCACTTCAGGAAAAACCATGTATTTTTTCTTGGCATCCGCTACCGCCTCATTCTTCAGTCATTTCCTTCCTCCGCTGGAACGGGGAAGTGAACCGCTTCCAGCAAGACAATATCGGGAAAAAATGTGGATGATGTACATACCTAAGAAGAATGAATGTATGTGCTACCTTACTCCACTCATATAGCTAGCTTTATCCATGTATAATTTTCCATTTTCGAGTTCGTGCCAAATCGATATTATATTATTTAAGGAATATGGATTTTCATCACGACGATAGAATGACGAAGTTTGAAAAAGAGAACAACGCAACATGATCTTATAGTGATCCACTCGGAATCCACTTATCCCCTTTATTTTTTGATGGACTGTTTGGCAGCGCTTTATTCAAGAGGAAAGGGAGAGAAAAAAACAAACTTCGCATTTCTTCTTCGTTGTTGATGATATGATACCTCCAATTTTCCTTTGGCTTACCGGCGGCTACAAAGATTACATGCCAAACATCCATAATTTTGTCATGTGGGTTTTCCTTCATTCGCTTTTAGTAACGTCTTCATCTGTATTCCTGTCGCGACTGGGCCAGAAAAAAGAATGCTTGATACCTTGCGGTTTCCCTAGTACACCCCTATTCTTCCTTCCGTCTCCTCCTCAAGTTATATTTTCCCTTTTAATATAATGGGAAAATGTGGAAAAGACGAATGTGGTTTTTTGTGTGCTTTATGATGATCGCTTCAACCAGAAAATTGACAGAGTCAAGTCAAGTCAGAACCAGAACCGTACATATTAAATCCTCCGAGAAGTTTGTGGCGTGGCGAACCAAACCAGTGTGGATGTGGGATATGTATTATTATGATCTATAAGCACGTCTACGTTTTTTTATTTCTTCCACCTTGTTTAATCCACTAGTGAGCCGGGGGTCCTGCCACCCTTTCTCTCCCTTTCCACTTTTATCCCGGCTACGGCTTTCCTCCAGCTCACTTTTTCTTTTTTAAAGTCAGAAGCAGGACATTGGATTCTTTTAGGGGTCTTAGCTCCGACTTGGATTTCTTTCTTTTTGTAATGGACGTGCAAAGAAAATGGATTGTTTGGGATAAGGAGAATGAGACAGAAGAAAGGGAATGAAGAAAAAAAAGATTTCTTCCGCCGCTTTGTTTCCTTTCACTAGTTTGGAAAACTAAAAAGAATGCATCTTTACACAGGCATAGTAAAAAAAATAAAAGTAAAAAGAAAGGATGAAGATGATTTTTTTGGTCAGTTTAAGCCGAAAGCGGTGCGTTTATGGTCCAAAAAATAAACGTTCTTCGTATTTTTTTCTCTGCCTCTGGTTTACTTAAGGGAAATTATATATAAGAGCTGTGGAATGGATTGAACTAGAGAAAAAAAATGAAAAGAAAATAGTTCACAAACAATGGAAATGGAAAAGACGAGAGGAAGAAATCAAGTCGATCTTTTGAGAGTTTTTGGTTTGCTTGCTTGCATGCCTTTTTTAGAAGAGGTTCTCGATCTCTCCCATTTCCCTGGACTTGGTTCACTTTGCTCCAAAAATATCTCCAGAGAAAGCCGAGTCTTTTTAGTTGGCAACCATTCAAGAATGAAAAAGAGGCACGACCTTGCCTTTCTCCGAACATTTTTCCACCTTTTTAAGCTGATGCAATGCTGGGGGCCATACATCATTTGTTTTGTGATGTGAGAACCATGTATTGTATTGTGTTATGTTATGTGCGTCTTTTTTTTTTGTCCTGTTCCTTTTCGCATTGTGAAGAGAATATTCAACCTACATAATAATCTACAGCTCGTTGCCCCCATTTCCGTGAGTGAATGAGAGTGGACGGAGCAGAAAGGAAAAGATTCTTTTCTCGCCCACATCTGAAGCAAACTTATCGTGCAGCAGACATTTTTCGATACATAAATAGCGTCAAAACGAAATACAGGATTAAACTTGCCTGGAGTCCAGGGAGCAGAGCATACAGGAGTGGATTGATAGTTTTGAGAGCGCACCGCCGACATCTCAAGTCTCGAAGTCTCCAAATGTCACGAAATACATCCGGATTCAGTTCCATGATCCTGTTCTCTGACAGATCGAGAACCTCCAACATATGCAAATTGTAGAACCTGGAAAAATAAGTAGCAATTTAAATTGATAGTATTTAAAATTTCATGATAGCATTGTTAGAGTAATGTTATACTTATTAGATTTAATGTACTTACAGTCGCTCCACTAGTTTTGTCACGCGGTTTTTTGACAGATTTAGAGTCTTAAGTTGTGGGAGGTTTTGGAAGGAAGCAGACACCAAAGACTCAATAGCATTGTCAGCAAGTGAAAGGTTCTCAACATTGACCAGACCTTTGAAATTCGTCTCAATAATAATGGAAATATTATTCCTAGAAAGATTTAGAACCCGGAGGGACTGGACACCCCAGAAAGAATTCTCCCCAATGTTTGGGACGTTAGAGCCAACCTGCAGAATAAAACAAGAAGAATAAGGAAATGACTACTTATTCAACGCTAAACTTCTTTTTGATTGTGGCTTTAAAATCCAAAAGTATTTTTTTCCTGCAGTGGAACAAGAAGATTGGAATGAGGCTCATTATCTTCATATGGCGCGGATATAATGCGTCAATTTATCTCTTGTAATTTTGTTCAATGTTCAGGGGGAACAAACAGAACGTAAAGCCAAAAAATAGCTTTGGTTTCCTATATTTACGTACGAGTAAGAAACCTTCGTATTATGGGAAAAGATGAGGAGGAGAAAGTCGGCTCCCTGGAGAGAACAGAGTGGCACTCTCATTTCACCGAATTACCTACAATAAATAATAAAAGAGCTTTTTGGAATGCGGGAACTCCATATTGTGTGAAGACAGGAACATTTTTTTCTTCGGGAACAATGGGCGGAAGGAAGAACAAGGGAAAAAACGAGAAAAAAGCATACCTAAAGTATTAGGGTAAGCATGATTCCATAACAAAAGCGGAAAACGCTTTCTTTCTTCTGTTACTGCTGGGGAGAAATGAAATGAAAATGAAGGTGGATGGAATGAGATGGGATACCATTATAATTTCTCTGTGGTGAACAACTAGTGGCCCAGTGAAATTGAAGTTTGAGTCTAGTGTACACACACACACACGTACCGCGACCACACACACAAGAGGAAATGATTGTGTCTGCCTGCGTTCAAGCAGCCATCACCATAAAAATCTCATGCAATTTGTTGCCGTTTGTCATGTTCCAAGTATACGGCAAATTATACGCAGCGCTAATGTACTCCCAAGAGTATCCCACACGAGAAAATTTGCTGACACGGCAATTAACAAAAGTGAAAGGTTAAAGAGATCTTGAAGCATGATCATCATCACCATCACATGATGGCAATCACTTTTGTTTTCCAGTTGATGATAATGATGATGACTCTTTTCTCTCCCTCCCCCTTTCAAATATAAATGCTTTTTTTGCCTTTGTGTTCCCTACAGCAAAAAACGGTGGAAGTGGTGGAACAAAGAAAAAGGTAAACTCATTGAATAAGTGGTATGTTGCGTGTTTTTCTAACTCTCCTAATTTTTATGCGGTTGCACTCAAATTAATTATTAAGCTTGAGCGGAGATGTAACCGAACATGATGCGAATAGCAATTACGTTTTATTGTTATCGTTCCCCATCGCAGAAATAATTATGATTGCGATTGTGTTGTTGGGCTGTGTTCGATTTTTTCCGTCAAATAACTTTTTTCGTATAGATTGCCCTCATTTCAACAACCTGGAATTATACTGTCAACGGACAACTCCTGTACAGGGACACCACCTGCAGTTGACTTCATTTCATCTGAAAATATTATTCCGACTGTTGGAGATTTATGTTCAAACATTCTTGCGAAAAATATCCTTTTTGTGCCTATTAACTTTCAGACTTTTCAGCTACACCTGTCTAGCCCATTATCTCTGGATATGCATCATAATCAGAATCAGATTTTCAGAGGAAAAAGTTTAGCCAAGCTTAAAAATGTGCGTAGAAGCGTAGAAGTCTGGAGATACTCCAATCTAGTTCAGTCCAGTCCAGCGAGTCATCCGCCGCCAACTCCACCACTACCTTCATTCATTCTTACTTTTTTGGTCAACATCTGTAGCCGTATTTTTTGCAAAAAAAAAAAAAAAAAAAAAAAAACTTCTACTTGACTTTAACTTTTTTGCCAAAAGCAAAGTAGACTGAGCTTCAAGCTGAATGTGAGAAAAAGTGAGTGGGACGAGATGAAGCAAAAATGTTTTTTGGATGCAGTGGCAGTAGTAAATGGTAATATTCTCTTGTTGCGGCTCATAACATCTCACTTTTTCCTCCTTTTTAGCTTTTGTTCCATGGACAACTGGACTGGAACTAGATTCCTTAAACTTCCTGGGAAAGAACTCTCACTTCTATGCTTTTCCTAAATTTTTGGGATTAAGCTGATAGAAGTGGATGGCTAGTAAAACTTGGCAGAAATCTAGAATTTACTTTTACACGATGTTCTCCCTTTTGTTACTGGCTCATAAACTTGCTAATGATGCATTTTATTATCGCTTTCTACTTTTTTACCACGGACCTGTCAAGGCCCAAAAATGATCGATTCCGTAGGTTCTCCTCATTTCCGTATGGAAATCATCTCCAGAAAAAAATAACACAAAAAATATGAATTCTGTCATTATTCTTGGGGTACTTACAATGTGTAACTCCTCAAGTCTCTTGAACTGTCTGAACATACTCCCAATGGTCAAACGATTCGGTCTATCCTCCGGCCCAATGATTCTAATCACCTCCGTCGAAGGATTCATTCTCTGCATTGGTATATCTTCCATTAGGCCATTCAAGCATGCAATCTCCATCCGACCGCTGTTATCAAGCATGCAGTCGCACACTAAAACATCAAATCAAATTGGATTTAAAATAGTCTACTTCATAAGTATTGTTCAACATTCAATTTAGATGCATTTTGCCCTTTCCATTACAAATCAAGTCAGATCGAGCTGTAGTAGAAGCAGGACAAATACTGCAATGGCTCTTGTGTAAGCATTTATATGGGGAAAAATTTAAGAAGTTCGTACTTGGTTCTGGACAAAGCCCCTTGAAGATTCCGTTCGCACTGCTGTATCCTCGCGAGCTATGTATGGGACTTCCCTTTGCCCCTCTGCCCCCCTCATCCATCCCCACCACCACAAAAAGAATAAATACTAATGGCACTATCATCATTTCAATCTTTTTCTCTATCCCATTCAATAACTAGTATTCTCCAAAGGATAAGTTTTAGTAACGGCCCAGTTTCCAGTCGAATCCCTTTTCCTCCATTCTATTCCTTGAAAAAACATACAAAAAATATATAAAAAGATTAAAATGGATTGTCACAACGAACTTTTTTCTCTTGTACGGATGCACTGGCGTTATTATTTTTGCTTAAAAAGTATATTGTTAGAAGCATGTAACATGTAAGTACTACATCCAATAATAAGTATAGTTCAGTCGTCTTCTTACATTTTTTACAGTTGCACAAGCTATACGATACTTAATAACAAATAAGCAAAGTGAAGCGAAGCGGCGCCTCGAGGAATTCCAGGAAGCCTTTGAAACAACTTCGGACGAACACGAAAAGCGTTAATATTTTTTCAGCTGCAATTGCATCCAATAAAAATTATACAAGGGAAGAAGCTCTTTCTTCCGCACTTGTTTGAGCTGTAGAGACTACTCATGTCGTGCCACATTCTCATTCGCCATGTAATATTTTCATCGGGACAGAGAAAATAGCGTTATGATACGAAATGGCATGGGACAAGAGGTCCGTGGTGATATAAATACTCTAAGATTTTCATCTGGAGATAATACAACTCATAAATAGCAGCAGAAGGAAAGCATTTACTTCGAAGCGTACTTGTTCAAAATGAAACCACTTGTATTCCAAACTACTTCAACTCTGTCTGTATTTCTTCTTTCCTTTTCTACTACTTACTAAACTGTTCAACTTATTATTATTGCCATTGCTCCTTTTTTTCGAACAAGCTGTGGCAAAAAAATAAAAAAGGGCATATTTTATTCCTATACGAAACTTATTATTATATAACTGAATTGGCATAAATGTACTACTATTTCAAAAAAGTAGAACGAGATGAGTTAATGCTGCTGAGGTCCTCTACTCAAGTTCTCATTCGGGTACAAAAATTCAAAATGTTCTGGTCCCACTGCAATTGCAATTACAATTTTCTTTCTACACATCTCTTGTATTGTATATATTGTACATGCCTCGTTTGACTTTGAGTTCAAAGAATCTATTGCAATTTGCTACATACAAAAATGATATCATCACTGTAAAAAAGGGCTGGGAAAAGAAGGAGGAGAGGAAAAAGTGTGATATGATGAGCATGACACTATGTCATAAAAAAAGAAATTTTTTTATCGGAGAGAAATCGGCTCTCTTCCGTTAGAAGATAGATAGGTTTGTCGATGGCATGGGAGAAGAGTTCCAGAGCCACAGATTCCAGTATTTTATGAGGCATTCAAGTTATCAATTGACATAAACATGGCATCGCCCTCCAGGCTCCTTTTATTTCTAAATTTTCTTTATCTGGCCCGGTTTTAGTCGGTCATTCCGATTCAGACACTACTATTGTAGCCAGATAGGCTTTTAGAAAGCGTCATGGAAAGACGTCTCGTGCAGTAAGGAAATCAGTCTTTAAAAGGGGCAATATTTTATGGTTTTTCCGCGATTTCATGGGAAAGAACAAAAAAAATGTGATGACAGAATAAGGAAAATAATAAATTTGATAAAATGTGATGCAAAAAGAGGAAACTGCTTTTTATGATGATTTGATATGATACAAACATGATACGGATATTATTGAGACTTTGTAAATATACGTATCTAGATTTTTTATGAACAAAATTTTTACACATGGCCAAATAAATGCATCTATCTCAGTTCTCATCTACAAACTTATATCTCTTTCTGTTCAAACTCAAAGTTTCTTTTCGTGATGATGTGGTCTTGATAAACATA
>JAHZMX010005922.1:0-21771 GCA_027743895.1 Seira musarum | reverse complement strand
CTAGGGAGGGATTATTGGAGGGGGGATTTTGTCCAGGGAGGGATTATTGGGTGGTGGATTTTGTCCAGGGTGAGATTATTGACGGGGGGATTTTGTCCAGGGGGATTATTGAATGGGGGATTTTTAGGCGATACCGAATGATACTGTGTTTTCAGATTACTAGTGAATAAGTCATTCGAATTTTTTTGTATTTTTTAAAAACTTGGGCAGATTAATCGTAGGCTTAAGTGTATTGAAAAACAAAAATGTCAAATTACACAGGTTACATCATCACCATTTAAGCGGTAAATTCCGTCTGAAATTTAAAATAGCTGTACTATTACTTTTATTGGTCTATTTAACATAATTTTTTTTAAAGAGTGTCCATTCTTTTAGAAAAATGTATTTGCCTTTGATAAAAAGCATATGCTTTTCGGGAGCCATTATAAGAAAAGCTTCCTCCGACACTGAAACCATTATTTACAAGGTCTAAATCAACAATGGCAGTTCCATTAATAAGCTACGCACTTGATTTACAACAAAAAGTCTGGGATCAAAGCTTCTGCCCTAAGCATTTTATTCAATGGAATAATAAGACAAATTCATTGTTTCTGAGTAAAGTTTCAAATCAAACAAGACTCCTAATAGTCTATCAGTTTATTTTAATTTCATACAACATTGCCATTTTCACTTATCTTCTCTCCCACGGCCTTTCGAAAGTGGAAGTGAACACCTTTAAAAACTGGTTGGTCACAATAGCACAACTACTAATCTTTCTTTTTGCTGGTCTACTAGGGCAGTGGCAATTTCGAGAGCGGAAAGAACTTGTGTTTCTTTGCAATCAACTTATTGGTGTGTGCGACAGTCTGTCTGGAAACGGGAAACCTTTGCACAGGAATCCATTAATAAACGGTAAGAAATTATTGGTTATCAAAATATTGAACAAAATGCTATCAAAGCAGTATTTTATTAGAGGTACCGCCTCGCATATCAGTCCACAAATTAATTTTATTGCAGAAAATATTCCGTTTGTTTTCAGGAATTTTCCTTGAACTACGCGGGAACCGCGAGTGCACCCTTGGCCTTTTGGCTTGTTTGTTAATCGGTATAACCACTATTGCTCCTTTTGTGACAGTCCTGTCATTTTGGTACCTTTACCGTGTCTCTAACTTCCGTATTGATGCCCTATACCTCGCCTTTCCGGAAACAAAGTTTCAATATATATTAAGTTCAAAAACCTACTGGGTATTCAATTCTGTTTTGGCATACTGCAGCTTGAATGATGGTGTTGGGAGAATTATTAGCTTAGCTTGTGTGACATCTCTTGCAGCATTAACCTTGATGAGAAGTATTTTAGAAAGGATTCGGAAAGTTTCCACTCGTAACATAAATGAAGCTATTCAGTTATACAAAACTTCAGCTATTATTATAATCATTACTCGTAGAAGTATTTCAGAACTCTGCTTGATCATATTGTCCGGAGGATACTCCATTATTATGATAACAACCTCTGTGGTCTTCATGGGAGGCTATCATCTGTTACCGTTGCCAATATATTCACTTTTCCTTGTTGTCATGGTATTTTTTATTGCCACAATATCCATTGGTCTTTCTATGGCAACTAACTTTTATGATTCAACCACAAGAATGCTGAAGGACTGGAAATGCTGGAAGCCGACAAAGCGTGGCTTTAGGGCTAAATTGGTTAATTTGGAAGTTCAAGCGTTACAACCATATGGACTTCATTTTGGTTATTTCAGAAAGATGGATCAGGAAGCAAAAAGAGTTTACTGGGAATCCATAATGGGTAGGACCTTGGATACTTGCTTACTGATGGGACGAAATATGCACTAATATCTATAAGGGCTATACATAGTACATAGTAATGGGGGGGAATGACGTTGTTAAATTCACGAGGAACTTTAGTTTGTACGAGAAGGTTTATTAATACAATTGAAACTTTGTGACTATCCGAAAAATAAGCAGGCTTTAAGGTGAAAATGCAACTCTTAATTCGAAGATTTCAATGTGTTTCTCTGTCATTGTTGTTAGAACTGTTTAATTAGTGTGAAACGACTGCTTAATTAGTGTGTTATGTGATTTGATGTTATGATGAATTAACATTCTAAGTTTTATTTAATACATTTGGATGTCTGGGTCGGGCTCATCTATTGACATAAGTGTAAATAAAAATTGCATTAAAGCACCAAAAAAATCAGCTCCCCCCAGGACATTGCACATTGAGACATGCTTGCAGAATACAAGTGATTAGCAGCAGATAGCATGATGTTCCTTGAAGGAACGCCATATCAGAAATAAAACAAATTAGTAATCAAACCCAAATGACGTACTCTATATATACGACTTTCACTAGATAAGGTTCAATATTACCCAGGAATAAGTTCAAGTTCAGTACTAAAAACGTGAGCTATAAACCACGAGATTTTGGAACCAAATGTTTTATTGATATTTTTTTATTGTGCATATTAATCTATTTGGCAGGCCTATTTGTTGGTGAATGTACTTACCTATTAGTATTGCTCGTGAACATTTTTCTAATTGTTTATTTTCTTCTTGTCCGGAAGTAAAGTTGAAATAACGCGGAGGTCGGTGACACAAAATATAATTTAGATTGAAGGTTAAAGTAGGATTAAATGTTGGTGATTTTCAATTTTGTCTGACAGTGACATTTAAGATTTCAAGTTTTTTGTTGTTTGTAAACTATACAGACTTAAAAGTGACTCGTCTGCACATGCTGTTTTTTTCATATTGAGATAGAAATAAGTTTAGTGAGGATTGTACGACGTTTTGTAGCTCATTGCTTTAAATGCTTAAATCAGTAAGTCAAACATGTCTGTATTTATGAACGTTCAGCAATTGACGGAGAACTACACAAAAGGATCTATGACGAACAAATTAAACCGTTTAAGTTAAGTTGAGCCAATTTTCGAAAGATTGGTTTCCTTTTTTAGTGCATTAGGGTAGTTTATTCCAGGAACAATAATGTGAAAACATAATATTGTGTACTTATCTTGTTCTTATGATTATTAAAGTTTTGATCCCTTCCAGATCCATTATTTACCGTAAAACATAATCTAACAAGGTAGCATCGCGGTCGACGGTTATAAAAAACGGCAATTTTCCAGCTTTTCTTGATTCCATCGGATTGAGCATGTCAAGAAGGCTAAAGCATATAGGCACTATTGAACCCACTGCTTTTCTAACGCCGTTGGTAGACGGTTATATTTGTGTAATTGGCCTTTAATTTGATGTGTTAAATGGGTTTTGGAGATACATTTTGCATGTTTATCAATCGCCAAGCGTTTCTCAGAAAAAAATTTGTGCAAAATTTTGGGTCGTAGCGTATTTAAATGAGTCAATAAACAGGAAAATGAACGTATGTATGTAAATTCAAATGAAATCTGGGTTATTCGTATATAAATCGATGTAAATATAACCGTCAACCAACGGCGTTAGAAAAACAATGAGTTCAAAAGTGCCTATATGCGATAGCCTTCTTGACATGCTGAATCCGATGGAATCAAGAAAAGTTGGAAAATCGCCGTTTTTATAACCGTCGACCGCGATACTACCTTGTTAGATCTGGTACAGCTTAGTCTGGTAATGGTATGGTAGTTGGAGAAAACGTGAAACTTTAACATGTCATCTCCAATTTCTTTTCATATTTCCCAAAAGACGGATAACGAACGAAAAAGTTCGCGTCTTCTTTCTAATTTGAGAGGCAAAATTTAACATTACCATTGCCATCATCATCCATCTTATTTCATGAACTCTTTGATCCCTTACAAAAACTTGGATGTGGCTTTTTTGTTTCCTTGGGTACTGCTGAATCCAACGTTCGTTTATATTTCATACATCGGTTTTAATTTTAATAACGTGAATCATGAAGGGAAAAAAATGTTTGCAAGGATGCATCTAAAAATTATTAATGAAATATGCCGGTAAATTCGAAATTCGCACTTCATTGCACTCTCCTAAAATCTGTCGGTTTAAAAACCGAAAATTTTGCTATCATTGATCATTTTACTATCAGGTCTTGTATATGTTAAAATATAGGTAGTAGATATTTATACGTATGTAACATGTATGCACACCTACTTCGTTTAGTAGCAATGAATACTGTAGTTGGTAGTTTGGTAGTGCAAAGTGCAAGTAGTGTGCACATAATTTTCATGCGATGAAAATATACAAACAATAATAGCAAAATTGAGTTGCATTTAGCACTACAATACGTCTTCTCAGTCAGTCTCACAAAGACGTGCAACGAGTCTCATTCTTTTAAAAATTATCAAGTGAACGCACAAAGAAACATTCTTTGCAGTTTAACGCGATTGTTTGCGATGCAACATCAACAATCAGTGAACTGAACCAGCAATGATGAGATGAGAGCAGTAGAGTATCTATGTGCATAGATACTCACAGTATTTTTCGAAGCAGTGTCGGCCCGGCGCGACTCGACTGACTTACTTACCTACATTTTCCCTTGGTTTTTTGGGTATCATTCAACGAAAAATTAGGATGGCGTGCCACACTTAGTCAAGCCAAGGAATGCATGATAGCATGAAGATCACAGTTAGAACTTTGAGGTTCGGTGCATTGCTGCATTTGCGTTCATTAAGTATTAAGTAGTTTGCTTGTGAGAACAAGGAGGAGAGTCTAGTCCATAACCATAGGCCACAAAAGTATAGATTTTCAAACCGTGAGTGAACAACAAAATGTGAGCCACCACAACACAACCACGGTTTACCAACTTTACCAAGTTAGTTTGGTACCTGCTTTAGTAATTTAGTCAGCGAAGAGGATAATAATACAGGGCACAACTTTTTTGCTCGTTATTTAGAAGAGTAAGGCAAGACGATCAAGATTTTTTCGTTTCTTTAAGCGCTGAGTAGTAGTCGTGAGCGGCATGATCGCAATCGTGTTGTGCGTGATTTAATACGACGGAATTGCTTACTTTCTGCAAGGGAATCCACTGTTAAGTACTTAAAGTGAGTAGACGAGTTTTTTACAAACATTTACAAAAATTTCATTTTCATTTGAATAAAGACATACAAATGAAATCAACTACATATTTGAAAAAGTGTGTCTGTAGAGGACAGTGGAAAAACAAGATTCACTCTCGAGCGGAACTTGCCTAAATGTTGACCGATGGCATTTTTAATCTCAAGTTTTTACTTTCTTGTCTCTAAAGTGATTCCCGTGCATTTTAAGCCGAAATTCAGAACTAAAAACTGATTTGATTACGTTGTTTTTGTTTCTCCTTCCTTTCATTTAGAAGTAATTACGCCATGAGCAATTTTGTAAAATGAAGGGGGGAATATTCCTCTAATTCAGCTTCACAAACGTGATAGATTCGTCCGACACAATGAATTACTTAGAACATGACTCTGTAAAACAAAGTGGAGTTGTGCTTGCTTCTTTTATTCTACACTGCTCATGTATCTATTTTTTTTGGAAAACTTAATTACTCGGAAAGGAAAAGTGATCAAGTTCAAGTGAAACAATAACGTTTTTGCCAAAGGAGCATGAAAACGGTGGAATCATTCCTATTATGCTATCATTATACATTTACGTCACACAAATACCCCCAGCTCAGTGCCGTTCTTTTTTGTTTACAAAACGTTTTCCCCTCGCTTAGTAGCCAACGGGTATGTGTGTGTGGTGTGTCCGTGTGTTATACAATCATGCTGTATTCTAATCGGGAATTCGAATTGAAAGTTTCATGCAACATTTGATTTCCAAAGCACTCCTTTCATTTCATATTACTCAACAGCTCCCAAGGATTCTTCCTGAGTTTCATCATGTCAATTTTTGAATCAAAATATTACGTGGCTTGGGGTATTATTGGCTTATTAGCTCCAAATTGCGCTGAAATGTTTGCAATGCTAATGAAGCAGAACAGTGGATTCTCAAGGTTTCCTCATTAAAAACTCTCCTGTAACGAGGAGGATATTTGTCTATCCTGTTATGCGGTGTGATAGCAGAAGCAACGCCAAACCTAACCACCAACACCAGTGTGCAATGTGAATAGCTCAACTAAAATTTCTCATGAAAATACTATTTTCTACTTTGAAAGTGTGTGCGTGCCAGTAAGCAGAGTTTAGTTTAAAAAGCGTGCAATACGTCCCAGGGATAAATTAAATTTGAACTTAAAACAAAATTATGGCTGATCGGGATGCCTTTATTGTGATTGTATGTCGACTTCAATAACAATTAAAACTCTATGAAAGAGAATCCATTAAATATTTTCTTTATTTGATTTAAGATGATGACTTTCCTTTTCAGTGCTGGCTCGCCATCTTGGCTCTCATGTTTTTTGAATGCTTCTATCGGAAATTAAAAAACAAGTTCAATCGAGGTTGAGATGAGAAATTTCATTATATTGCCTTTTTTATCATGACTAGTACTAGCTGGCAAAAAAGAAAGATAAAATTTTTGATAAAAAGAGCACATATGCAAATGTTATTTTATTCGCTTTCATGCAGATGTACAGCCACCTCGTCTCTCGTCTTCATCTATTTCCGTATCGGAAAGGGAAAGTTGTCGGGAGGATCTCCCTCCAGAACTAACTCGTCATTATCATCATAACGATCATCACGACAGAAACAACAACAGAGGTGGCGGTACCGGAGGCGGACACTTCATCGGCCCAATTTCCATCACAAGTTCATCGAAGGAAATGTGCCGGATCTCGATGGAAATGGGACATGGGGACGATGAGGAACCCCCGCCATCGTATAAGGAGGCGTTGAGCTATGCAAAACTCGTTACCAAATTCCATTTCTCACCTTATGGCGACACTGATATCCGCCATTGTGAAGAAGTGATAGGCCCTCCGAGTAGTACTTACGGTGATGATGGTAGTGGGTGCACTAGTTCCAGAGTACTTAATCTTAATGATCACCATTCTAGCGATAGCTGTACAAGTGCCAAGTGTGCCATTACTGCTGCTTTCCCAGCAAATCAAGGGGAAATTGAGAACAGTGACGAGGAGGAGGAGGAGGAAGACGACGAAGAGGATGAAACGGATGAAAGCAGTGACAGTTTAACTGATGTTGACTCTGACACAGAAACACTGATCAACGACAGAGTTCGCTTTTCTTCCACAGCCTGCTACAATGCTAATAATGATGAATGTAACAATGTGATAATGTCCTCCTCATTTTCCATTTCAAAAACAATTGAATGCTTACAGAGTGAAAAGAATAACAAAAGTGGTGAATTTCCTGATTCGAGTTCTGCTTCCTCCGTTAAATTGAAACCATCGAGCAGAGAACTTTCCAGTATGGTCTAAAAATGTAGCTCTAGTCTAGGTACATAGTCGTCACATCGTAAATTATTTATCTCGTGCCTTTTCCGAGTGCACACAAAGTTGCTCTACTGTTTAGATCCAAGCGGTACCAACAAGCTTTGAGCTCGGCATTTTAAAAGACTCATCATCTGCCATCCCTAATTTTATCTTCACATGATGGGTGAATCCCCTCATTATTTAAGTTTTATATGGATCGTACGTGTTACGTATGTACATGATGGCAACGAATTTTGGGGAACATTTATGCCCTACACCAACTACTATTACAGCTTCTGAATTCGAATAGTTTTAGTAATTATTCCTTTGTGATCTTGCCTTATTTATAATGGCATCGAGAATGGGTATCGCGATCCTGTGAGGAAGAATATTCATGAGAATTGTGGTCGCCCCGTACGCAACCACAGAGTCTGCGGAAGCCTTGAGCTCGTCAAGCCTATGTCTTGTTGCCCATAGTCTTGGGATCGCGGACTCTATTCCGGAAGGTACCGTAGCCAACACAGACGATACCTTACAGCCTAACCTTGTACTCTGTTTGGGAGATGCTAGATCGTTTCTTAGATCCACTGGAATCACAACCTGGAAAATAAAGATTTTGGTTTCAGAGTTGGGCATAAAAAGAAATAATAACATTGTAAATGCACATAAAATCTCATTTAGCTGTGATGAAAGAGGCGATGCATAGATATTCGTTACAATTGTAAACGGCGAGATCTATGAGTAAGTACGTTAACTCGCAAACGTAAAAAGATATAAATGTTGGGGAATTTCAGTGGAGGAAAGTAAAAAATAGAGAAGACAGGAGAATAACGAAACATAAAATTACAGTAAAGCAGCGAAGGGAAAGAAAGGAAATGGAGAGGATAAAGTGAAAATCCTTTTGTTTTACAGAAGGAGAAGCGGATTTTCGTTATTTGCCATTCCTTACAGCTTATATATAAATATATATATATAAACTATAATTCAATTATTATGCAATGCACAATCTGCTACGGTATAGATGTTTTTTAATCCTGATTCAACATAAAAATTATTATAACTTGTAAATCCCTTTGTGTATTAATTAACAAACTTGACGGCAAATGCGAATGAGCAAAATGGGGTGAATTGATCAACGTTAACTGCGTCAGGGAACATGTAACAGCTTCAATTGTAACATAATATGCAAAATTCGGGTCTCGGGTGTGCGTGTGTTATGTTGTTGACTGTGACGAGGAAATTAAATTTTTTCGGGGACTACATTACGAACGTGCCATATCACATACACAAGTAGTAAAATGAATAAAGAATAGATAGACCATGAAAAAGGAGAATACAAAAAGAAAAAGAGTATTAATGTGATAGTTCTATGACTTTCGTTAAGCCAATGTTTTAATGGATACACATTACTGAATTTAATGTTTTTATGATTTAAGGAATTCTTTGCCCTCAATTATATTATATTATATTATAATAAAATTAATAATAAAACATATCTTTCCAGCCTTTTCTTACGGTTTTTTTAAAAAGAATGTATTTACATACTTACATTTCACTATTTTTATTATGAAAAAAAAACAATTTATTTATATTATTTGGGCTGAACTTTTTAAGGATTTCAAACATGAATCATTGATCATAAATGGCAATCTTATTTGTTTTGTTTTTTTTCCTTGTAAAATTTCAAAACTTGCAACGATACATAAGGAACACGAAGCAAAACAAAGCAAATTAATTCCATGAGCAAAATGTAAGGAATTGCTTTTGCATTGTTTGCATCAAGTCGTTGCTTGTACGGAGGAAAGTGATACATCATTCTTTTTTTGTGTTGTGTTCATGTGTTCATTATATTTTGGAAGAAATTTCATCTTTCATCTTCAAGGAAGTAATTATAAGGGAATGTGGCAAAAGCCGACTTAATTGGGAGATGGAAAGAGGAGAAACTTTTGCTTCGTTAATAAAGATTAAGGCGCAGTAATGCCCGAGATCACATTTCATGTTTCTCGCCATGACTTCTTAGTACATTATTTTCGAATATGCATACCTATGGTGTCGCCCCTCCAAGAGCTAAAGTACATTTGTATTGTATGTTATTGCTGTCTTCTTACCTGTACATCACCTGGATAAGGTACTCCAAGTTCCTGTAAGTACGTTCTTATACTTCCAGCGCAAGCGGAGAGGAGCACATCATTATATGAGCTCCTCATTATTTGTTTAATCCTCGCCACTTTCGGAAGTGTCATCGGAGCCGACCAAATAACATCCCAGGCTGGCGGATAACGAGAGCTAGTGGAAGAAACTGTACAACGCGATGAACATGATGATGACGATGAACCGGATAATGATGATGTGGACGCTAAACTCTGCTTCCTTCCTAGTATTCTCCTTTTTCTGGAATGACCGCCTCCTCTGCGTTTTCTTCTCCGTTTCTTTTTTTTCGTTTTAATTTTTCTCTTGTTTTTTCCTAAAATGCTCCCACCTCCTGGAGGTGGTCCACTTTGTTTTCCAGTCTTTTCAATATTTTGCCTCCTTTGCGGACTCGAGCCCATCGTCTCGCCAGCCTGTTGACTTCTTAATGAGGATTTCGACGTGGAGAGCTTTTTGCTCAAGCATTTGTTTAACTTAGACTTATTCAGTATTCCTTCTAGCATCAGACTTTTCGAAGTTTTGGCAGCCGTGGCAATTGAAGAGGTTGATGCAGGAGGTGCGTCCTCCCCTTGAACCTGAGTATCGTCTGAAGAAAGTATATTTTGGCGATTTATGGAAGATACTGGACTTCCCATCAGTTGGTTTTGTTGTCCCACACTTGTTCTTGGACTTAATTCATCCCGTTTTGAGGAAGAATGGGAACTGCTCAAGGGACTCTTGAATGCTTGAGCAAACTTTCCCTTTCTTGGGTTGGCACTCGGCGAAGAAAAACTAGAACTTTGTGCGGATGACAAACTACTGTCGCTACTACTATTATCACCGATGCTACTGCTGTAACATATTTCGTTCTCATTATTCTCCACATCCCTGAATTCTCGTTGGCGCCACCTGAACAGCCACCGTTGCCAGAACCACTTCCTGTGCTTTCGTTTCCGTACCCTTGGCAATGGAAGGGAAAACAGATTTTTGTCCCTGAACGTGCCAAACCACCATAGAAAGATTGTTAACGGTCCAACGATCAAAGAACGAAGGACGTTGAACCCGAAAGACAAACCAGCAAAGTGGGGCCTCTGAGGAACATGCATCTGCTGGTAGTCGGAGAGTGAATGGCTAAGAATTCGAATCAGAGACATTCCATCAGCGAGGCTCTGATGCACCCTTACAATTACTATTGTATCCTTCCCCCCACCATAATAGCTGGGTAGCAACCGTATTTCCCACAAAGGTCGGGTCATAGGCAGCGCCTTTGTTAGAAGGCGGCCAATGTACTGCTGTAGTTGGGCCTCCGACGTGAAATGAGAGGGACCGGGATATACGTGATTTTGAATATCAAAGGTTAAATCAAGCTCCCACATGTAACCAGCGGTGACTGACACCAACTTTTGAAGCAAGCGGGGGTAAGCCAGTTCCCCTTCTGGGGTCTCCGCTCGTAAAACGCGAGTTTGTATCAAGTGTCGTAATGTTGCCACATCCATAGAACCCTCGAAAACCATGAGACAATGGAGTATCGATTGACACCTATTTCTTCCCTTCTTTTCGAGCCATCTCACGTCGTTTGCGAATGCCAGCCTGTCTCTGGGAAATATTTGAGGTGGACGCGTTCTAGTGCTGGGGTGTTGTCGCTCCGAACAGATGAAACGTGTATACGACGCTAGTCCATGAAGGATGACAATGAAGTAGCGGAACCCAACCGCTGCGAAGGCTACCATCCCGATTCCCATTAGAACAGGTACACCGATCACCAAAGCAACAGCAACCGCAAATAGCGTGATAAACAAACTGGAAAATATGTTTTCTTCTAAGGGGTGTTTTAACTTTCTTATTGGGGCATTCCGATAATAAGAAGAAAGTGAGGGTGGGATTTTTACCGTTGGTACTTTCTTCCCTTTTTGTTTCGTTTCAGATGTGAGCGTAAAAGTATGACCTTTTACGCTTGTATTCCTCTCATTTGTTGTCTCCATCACATGCTGAGATTCATCAGGAGTTATTCCGCGATGATGATGATGACGATGGTGGTGGTGGTGGCGATGATGATGATGTTGGTGGTGATGATGAGATGCACTAAATATATTTGAATTTTTTCCTGAAGAAGGGCTTTGATGTTTACGTTGGTGGTCCTTTATAAAATCAGAGTCAGTCTTTTTGAAAGGAGGATGAACCTGTGTATCCTTCCGGAACATTTCTGGGGTTCTTCGCCCTCCTGAAGATATGTAATTTGAGGAGAGAGGATAAGAGTCTGAGGAAGATGAGCTATTTGGATTAGGGGATGGGAAGGGACCCTTCACTGGAGTCCTCGTTCCACCAACTAGAACCACAGTAGAGTTATTTTCAGTCTTTTTTGTAGTGATCCTAGGAAGGAGTCTTCGAGTGGTTTGAGGTGATGTAGAGGGCATACTAATGGACACTTGATGAGGAGATGCGGGATTAGCTGAACCAGAGATCGCCCCTGGACCCTGGGGAAATGGTGGAAGAGGAGACATGCTCATACTGGATTGTGACGAGCCACTACAACGTGATATATCTGGGTGCGAACCAGCAACTCGTCTCTGAAGCAGTTGTTGCTGAAGATGGTACTGCTGCTCAAAGGAATTAGTTAAGTGATATGGCTGTTGTTGCTGTTGCTGGTTCCAGCAATACTGATGTTGCTCTGGTTGATACTGCGGAATGTTTGCATTCCTGGACAATGCTCTCACTAAAAGCCTACGCTCTGGAGGTGGTGGTGGTGGAGGAGGAGGAGCATTCTCTATTATTCCAACACCATCACTTTCTACAAAGGAGATTCCGCCGCCACTCCCAACAACTGTGCTGCTTCCAGACCCCACACCTCGATAAACTATATTGCCACTCCGACTTATGCTGTTGCGTATATTTGGATTCAAGTTGGCATTATTGTACCCCAAAACCTGTAGGTCATAATTGCTTCCACTTCTGTTGCAAACCTGATTGATCCCACAGTACTCACTTCTGCTTTTTGCCACTTGAGCACCTTTGCTCGAAAAGAGGGATGAAGAGGATAACGTCCTGTGATAAAATCCTGGCCAAGGTGGTGGCCTCCTCGCAAGTAGAGGTGGTACAGATCCCTGCTGTGGCTGCTGGGCCGGTGCTGCTGGTTGACCAGGGTGGAAAATACCAAGCTCGTCATCTTGCTGATGAAGAAGCCGTGGTGGTGGAGGAGGAAGATTATGGTGATGAAGCAGCTGTGTACCCTCAATGATTGCACTTGTAAGTGTCCACTACCTTCACAACAAACTATTTAAGACAGCTTTACCAGGCACAGATATATCTTGCTACAGGAGATTATGTATATATCTGATCCAGGTGTGCATCTGACAGTAACTCTTTTTAAGGGATGATTTTCTTCCGAATTGGCCTAGTGGATTCCCTTGTAAGTCTTATCTTCTGAAAAAAGTTTGAAAAAAAATTGTACTGTTAATTAGAGTTGTCTACTTTGATCGTGGAAAACTTTAATAATCGTTGAATCTGAATCCATACGCGTCTAAAGTTTGTTCGTATGCCTAACTTACAAATGTATGTTTTTTCCGTGGCAAATATGTATCGAAAGTCGTAAGGAGTAACTTGAAAAAACTTCACTAGTGACTAGTGACACCCTAACGAAGCTCGCGCCTTTCAAATGAAACATGGTCCCACAACTTTCTTTTTTTCCGCAGTCATTTTTAAATATATTCTCGGCCTTTATAACCTCCTGACATTAATAGATCAAACATTTCCTCACATAAGTAGTACATCTGGAAAACGATCTCATTAAACTGTTATATAAGCACCGTAATCAAAATAATCCTACACGTTATTAATCATCGCTTACATTGTTTTAGGTTCTACACTCATGAAAAGTTCTTAAAATAAACTTGGTCAATTCAATATTGTTGGAATGTGCATGCAGATCCAACTTGATCATGAATGCGGGGGAATTTGGACATTAGAAACTTGCAACGTGAAATGCGTAATAATTTTAACGACGTGTCTCTAGTCAGAATTTAATGGTTCGTCTTACTGATGCCAAAGAGACTTGATTTATGCCCTTAATCAACCAATATCAACTGAATGGGCTTCCCAACAACCACTATTTGGTAGCAAAATGTATCCAGGCAGAAATATGGAAGTATCATGTGAATATGTCATGTCCCAATTTTTCTCCAAGGTGGATAAATATTCTCATCCCAATAAGCAAGACGACGACGATAAGGAGGAATAGAAAATGTTTTCTCTAGGTCTGCAGTTCAATTTTCATTACCTTCATTATTTCACGCTTTCCGTAATTTTCCTCCAACCGGTTTTACAACACAAGATATTCGTTCGTTTTTCTCTTTTGCGGCTCTTTGGAGGGATGTAAATTATATTTTATTATCATGGTTATAGTCATAACAATATCACTGCTTGCTTTCCTGTCCTTCAGTTGTTGATGTGAAGTAAGTAATATCAGAAGAAGTCCCTGCTCGTTAGCCGACAGCAATGCAGAAAAAATGGTTCATTTGGGATAACGTTATTCTGTTCTCTTACGGGAATTATTATGCCATAAAAAGTTTTGTAGGAAGTTTTTATGTCCTCCTTTAGAGTTTTTCCTCCCACCTGTTTAACGGCCCGCACGCAAATTATAAGAAGCAATAAGGTAAAATGTACTCATTCCTTTCCTTTTGCAAAAACTCTATTGGCATTAGATTGTGACGCGTATGGTAGTGTTACGATGATTTTTTGTGACAGATAGAAACTGTCCAAGTTTTTATGGGGCACAATGACACATTCTGGTGAAACAAAAATCTATAAAATGCTTCCATATACTTATGCTGATTGTTTCATTCATTTCGGATGTGTTACGGCTTTCACCGTTTACTTAAGACTTTCCCTTGTGCACCCATATACTTCTAACTTTCTTCCTTTTTCATTTCACACATTCTACCATACGAAACGAATATGCACAGTCGCGCGTACCGGATGTAATTCTATTTCTCAGGAAATAGGCATACAGGGTTCTTTTAGCTCGCTGAAGTATGTTGATATCTGCACGTAAAAACGAAGCTTTTTGCTGTCATGAATACGGAACCATTTTCCAAATTATGCTTATGCATTTATTTCCTACATCCAATTCCGCTGAAAAGTTGTTATTTGAAGTCTTGTTGAATAGGCAGTAATAGTGATATAAGTATCATGAAGCGAAATGAGAATGGAGATTGTTGTGTCCGTCTGTCCATGAAAGCGATAACTTTCGAAAGACGTCTCCGATTTACGACACCTATTAGAACCAGCAAAATCGGTCGAGACACGAAATTTCGAAATTTATAACGGTCAACGGCAAAAGACCTTTGAAGATTTTTCCAATCGAAACATATACCGTATAATAGCTCACTCGAAAGCCGTTAAAAACTAAATAAGATTATTACATTAAAATTTTCAAATTTTATAACTGTAAACGGCAATCGGTGATTAAAACAATTTGAATGTATACTGTTGTGCAATCCATATGAAGTATGCATATTATGACAATTTATGGGACATGATGGACAACTATATGAACAAGACATGATAACAGGATGAAAAAGGCAGCATTTAACCCTTTACTCAGCTACGTCCTTATCGCTGTTTTAACAGCGCTAGTTTGCTTTAAAGAAATATTGTTAAACATACTTTTAATTGTGATATTGTTAATTTTATGCACTATATTAGCAGACGTCGCAGCAGCACAACATTTGAACATCATTATCATTATAAAACAAAAATGAATGCATTGTTGGATAGATGTACGGGCACGAGTAAAGGGAGGTTACATATAGACAAGCTTCTATTAGTTTCATCAGCTTTTTGTTAACGACAACAGCCCCTTGTGTGTACTTTTGTTTACTTATTAGAAGGCGGCGTATAATCAATCCTGGCAACGAACCAAATAATGAAAAACACTCATTGTCAGAGAGAAAATAAGTATAGTGATTTCGGTGAAAGCATGGAACAGAGAAGAGTAAGTATAAGGTTGAGCTTGATGCATGAAAAGAGCATCATACAGAAAGAAACATTTCATCGGAACACCATTCAATCGAGATGATCAGAAGAAAAGGCTCTTTTCATGTAAGTATGTAATTATATAAGCTCATCTCAAACCAAAGCAAACCACTTTCAATATATATTTTTATGTACGACTAGTGCGGCCCCGGCAGCTTCGCAGCCCCCCCTCCCCCTAGCTAGCTATTTAAAAATGCCTCAGTCAACTATAGTAAGTTTGTGTATACCATTTGGCAAAATTGAAAGCCGCGAAAGAAGATATTTTGCGAGACCAAACCTTCAAAAAATATTGTTTAGTTTCACTCGAAAATATTTTTAAAGGAAATTTCGCAAGCAGTTCCGCGGGATTCAGCCATTGCAACTACAAATGTAGTTAATCTGTTTGCCGCAGTGGCGCTAGGAGTTTTCTGGACGGACAGACAGACAGACACACAAAGACGCTTATAGATATAGATGTATGCATACCACAGAGAGATGGTTGAGAGCTTCATTACTTTGCGTATGTGCATATCACGAGAAAAATTCACACGCATAACGACCTATCCCAGCTTGACCAAATGATTCGTAGCGCACACGAGTTGAATCCGTTTTGTAGAATTCGACACAACCAAGAGCGGATTTTGTTCACATCAGCAGAAATGAAAGTCTAGGAAAAGCCTAACCAAAAAACCAATGAGCTGTTCAGTTCAGTAAGTGTAAGACTGTGTGCATGAAGCTCGATAAAAGCCAAGCGTTCCTTCAGAATTTCATTCGATCAAGTCTGTCAGTAAAGGAAGCTGAGTCAAATTTATTTCAAGTTGGCATTGTACAAATATAAAATGTTTCTGACGGCGAGTGATATGATGCGACGAAAAAAGAACTGTGACGCAGCGAGAGGGAAATTCAGCGCTCGAAGATTAGCAAAAATCATGTATAATAAAGCTGTTAAATAGCGATAACTGCGTAGCTGAACAGAATTAACGGCGAGAGGTTTGTTAATCAGAATACTGTTTTAATGTCTGCCCAGTTCTCTAGGCTATCAAAGAAAGCAGCTCCTTGCATTTGAGCCCACAAATTTGTCACGGGAAAGGCATTGGAACATGTTTGAACGCGTAACCGTATGAGTCTATGTACTTATAAAACACCCTGAGAAAAATGAACTGACTTTTGAGTAGCCATTTGGTAAAAAACAGTTTGGTTACTTTCTCCAATTCTCTTATTTCAATAGATATTTAGTTGTCAAGAAATTTATGGTCGTCACGTTTACATTCTTCATCATCATCATAGTTCTGAACAGAGCTGGCTGAACAAAATGCAGAAAATGAAACTTTCTATCCTCTTTCTACATTTATTCGTGCAAAAACTGTCACTTTATTCCTATCGTATGTCCTGATCATAATTTCAAGTCTAGTTTATTTGCTGAGTCATATGGCAATCCCCAGATAAAACCTGCATCCAATACAAAGACACATACTTATATTTAAAATTTTTAGAAGTGTTCGTAGGATGAAGTCTATTGATTTTTTCGTTATGAAACTGGCACATGTAGTTATCAATCTAAATTTTACGCTAACCTCTTACGACGATTGTTTGTGGAAAGGAAAAACGATGAAGTGTTTGCGTTCAAGATCAAAATAGAATACATGGTTCAAGTTACGCCAACTTATGTCGCTTGTGCTACTAGTCTGGACTCGGGAGCTACGTGCCACATGATAACTTTTACTCATTTTTACATATTAGATTTAAAAATACTTCACAAGTCACAAGACTTCCCTCTCATGCTCTCTGCACTTAAGTAAGCGAAGCCCAAACTATTCTTTAGGCTTATTCCTGGAATTTTGAATCGGAGTAGAAGCAAGGTTTAATCGAAACACGATTCTTGCTTAATGACTTTAAATTAACTCTGATGATAATTAATATAGTTAAGTAGTATTAAGCCTTGAAGAATAGGTCTCTCACTGACGACTGATTACTGATTACCAATGTTGTTGTGAAGAGCGATGATGTGAAGTCAAGTATGCTGGAATAAAGACTAGAAACACTTCAAGGTTGTGTCTTTCAAAGTTTCAATGCGTCAGCATTTTTACACACTCTATTCGCTATATCTTTTCTCCAGACCGCTCTTCTAGACCAGTACAAGGTTCGGCTTTGGTAATGTTATCATTAGGAGGTTGTAATTAGATTGCAGAGCCTTTTATTCATGTAATATGGCGGTATCAGCTCTGGGCACGTCGCATTGGTTTTGTTCGTAAACCAACCAATCTGTAGCTTTTAGCTATCTAACGCAATTAGCAATTCAATTCATCAATACATAAGCAATTGAAATTCTCTTATCTTCCATCACATCACTGGCTGAAGTCGTGACGTTTTTTCTCGCTCCACTTCACTCGTTTGTGTATTTGGTGGAGAAATAAAAATTCTTTTCTTAATTTGGCTCAATCGAAATGAAAGTGCCTATGTACATTTCATTCACATCTAATGTTTTTCGCAATTATTGATTTTTAGCAAGGAGTTCAGAGATGTAAGTATGACTGCATGAGTCCATTGATTTTTCTCACCGCAATTCAACGAACGATCGACTAAAGTCAATACATCGCATCTTAGGGTAAAAGTTTATAAAAGGTGATGTTTTGGACTCAGTCCCATCATATTCTTCCTGTACGGTAAATTGAAACTACAAGACTAATCGAAAAGAGAATGAACTTTCTTTTTCAGAAGAAAACGAACTATAATGAAGATCCTCATGATGACGGTACGCCGCAGAGAGCTTGTAAGATGGTGGTTGTAGTAGTAGTTTTGTGGGTACCAGCAAAAACTGAAACTGAAAATTTCCTTTTCCTCTAAAGGAAAAGTGAACCATCCTACATTTGATCTTTGTATTTCTTTGCGCGCGATAGTTTACTACCGAAAGATTTCAGAATTTTCTTCGTACTGTCTCTTTTCCTTCATCTAGATGATAAAGAGAAACAGAAAGCAGAAAGAAATGAAATATATACATCGAGAAATTCGACTCTCAACTTTTTCTCCCTCGTGATCCTAGCGTAGCCTAGACCATTGCTTTCTTATGCTTTTGTGCCACACAGACACACAGCTCAACTCAATTGAATTTTCTTCTGAACTCGGCTCATCTCATCCGTCTTGAATCTAGTGTTTTCAACACAAAATACTCAAATAAAGTATAAAAAAGGTTCTACCAAGTCAAACCAAAATTGTAGTGTGCATCTGAGACGAATAGGATTTTCTAAATTAAGGAATTCGTTTTTCAACAATAATACAGTCCGGTAGACCAGACTATACCACAAACAGATGGTCTGCTTAACAAGAATTGCCTATGATGACTTTCTTGTGTGGGAATTTCATGTAAAAGTTTCCTTCGTTCATTCATAATCTTCAGTGAACATTTTTTCTACTCCATCTTACTATGCACAATACCTTATTTGGACTTTCTAGAAAGCGATCATTCCAAAACGGGCATATTATTGTATAAAAGAAAGATCCGTTTGATAAACTGAGGATGGATCAATTTGTTTTTCAATAGTTTGCCAAGTGGCGTTCCTTTTTGATACATTATTCATGCATTTTTTTGGCGACGACGAAGGCACGCATATTCTCTTAAAGTCATTAGGATAAATAATCGTTTAAGGAATAACGACAAATACCTTCAGTTTTTTGCTCATTCATTCGTTCAGCCGAATCGTCAAAGGCTCACCAATGCGATTCATCCAAAGCCATTCATATATGTTTTAGTCAATGTATTTATTTAACTGTTAAAAACAGCTTTTTGCATGTAGCTGATAAAGGGTTAAAAAAGATTTTTTAAGAGGACTGCTCCAATGCCTGATTGAAATTTATGAAAAGTACCATGAGCTGTCATACAAGACATGCAGTTCTGTGCCTTTCATCATCTTGGATACTTCACATAATGTCGAAACAGCGTAGTGAAAATAGTTTGTAGAGACATGTTTCCAATGATGTGCCTATGTCAACATCACAAACTGAATTCCATAACTGAAAAAAGTTTTAACCGCTCCCTGCTATTGACGATTAAAAATGTCATTGTAAGAGGTCAGTTTTTAAGGGGTTTCGAATGAAGTATTATTATCTATAAGCACTATATGTGTTCCTTCCATAAAGAATTCCACCTTTTTTACCCTGACGTTATTAGTTGAACGTTTCGTTGAAAAGTTATATGTGTCTTCTTAAGTGCGCAAGGAATTTTTGTTCAAAATGTGAAATTAATCAGTAACGCATTTCGAAAGTTATAGTTAGCTCAAATGGACAGAAGAACGGACCGACAAGTTAAAGTCAATAAGTACTTCCTTCGCTTTGCTCAGCTACTAAATAATTGAATAATATCATCAAATCTGTGGACAGCTCTCGACGTTATCACTGAAAACAGCAGAGCATTTCGTGCAAGACTATTTCTTGCTTATGCATCTCGTCTACGGCATATTACGATACTACGTAAATTGTGACCATGATTATCATTTAACGTATCCTTCTATCGATTTTCATTTAAAGAATGTTGAGTTTTGTAAATCAAAAGCGCTTTTATGTTTCTGAAAGAAACGCAGACAATGAAATAGTGATTTTAAATGTATTTCCTAATGGCTTCATGTGTTTCCACTCTAGATGCGGATGCCTCACAGCGACATAAGGAAGACAGCCATTGCTCATGTTCATGTGGCTTTATGAAATTGGCATATGTGGAAATCCAATAACTAAAATAAAACAATAAGTACATGTCATGTCAGCAAAAGTGTACCGGCGCCTTGTATTTGGCGCCGTAATTTCAGACAATTTCTTACTTTCTTTAGATTTACAAATTTTGCTGAAATTTTATGCTGCTACACATACAATGCATGTTTGCGAGGATTAATATATATTATACCCTATATCCCTAAACACGAATAGACAATTACTGAAACGAAAATCAGTATTTTACTTTAGCCTCGGCAAAGGTTACATTATGTAGGACGTACAGAATGTTATTTTGTAAGCGGGCATTACTTACGTTGAGCGCTTGTTTGACTCCACAGAAAAATTCCTTTTTATTTATGCAGCAAAATGGTTGAAGACAACAGTATTGTGCGCGACGACTTACGACCCTCAAAAGAAAATATAAAGCGTATAGTGTTCATTGGGAACACCTTTGGCTGCCTACTTTCACTTTATTGTTGTAGGCGTTTTTAACGAGGAAATAAATTGTTTTTGTATTTTAACATCCGACATGGAGAAGGCAAGAGGGAGAACTTTAGAGGAGAAGAAGTTTTCATAAAAATGCAATTTCTTTTTTAGTGGGTGTTTTCGGCAGATCTGTCCTTCTTTCGGTTAATTTGTGCTCTGCCATGCAGAAACTAGTACCAATCCGATCTAGCCGGCAGCGGTATTTATGAATTATTTATGTAATTTTATCGGCGTAACGAATTGTACTTTGTACCAACCTGCAGCATAGCTGCCAGCTTCTGGAGCGTAAGTTTTGATGACTCTCCATGCTTTCCTATAATTTCTGACATTTTGGGGGAATATTTTCATTTCGTCTAATGGGAGACATAATTTTTAATGGATATCGACCCAGGTGGTTACCTGCTATCAACAGAATCGTTTTAGATGTGGTTCTATTTGCCCTATATCATCCCATAGACATGTCGAAACCCTTCAAATATTACAAAACGGACGAGGGAAAATTTTTTCAGGGAAAATTATGAGATCTAGGTAGCCATCTTAAATGCAAAATTATTTCGGTTAAACAATAGTTAGACAAATCGTTGAAATGTGTAGAAATAGAGCAGTCAAATATAGCCATCATAACAGAGGATGAAGCTTTAAACAAGATGTTTTCGTTAGAAATAATTCGCTGTCTTAGTAATCAGTTCTTTCGACTTTTGTCTCATGGATACTTCATATGACTGTCATAATAGAACGCATGACAAATAAAATGTTACAAAAGGGTAATTCAAAAGAGTTTGCGGATACCTTCCAAAGCTATCGCAAGCTACTTATATGGTGCATTGAAGAAATTAAACCGTCTCTTGTCGTTGACCTTTAAAAGTTTCAAAAATTTAAAGTACCAGTAAAGTAAGTTGTCAGTTTTTAAAGCTTTTGGAATGAGCTATCATATGCCAATTTTTTATTCCATCAAGATAATTTAACGGCCTAGCTTCCTGCCCCTGACGGTTTAAAAAATTCCAAGTAACGTATTATTCATCTTTTTAATACTTTCTAATGAAGTATCCCAAGTCATTAAAAATCAACCTTTGACTTTGCCGTTGTTAATAGTTGACCGATTTTTCTGAATGCAAACTAGTGCAGTTAAAACAGCGATAAGGACGTAGCTGAGTAAAAGG
>JAHZMX010005921.1:0-17187 GCA_027743895.1 Seira musarum | reverse complement strand
TCTGCTTTCATTACCTTCCCGGACCGCCTTACCTGATATACGAGATTACTAAAATTGCTGTTGCTCATAACAACGAAACTACCCAAGTCTGTGGCTGTGATGTACCTCCACAGAACATAAATAGTTGCGATGAGCAAAGAAGGCCTTTAATTTCTAGATCTCGGCATTGACGATCACAACTGCCGGTTGGGTGTTAATTGTGGCAAAGTATTTCAGTATTTCCCATAACCGTGACAAAGAAAATATGTAATTAAGTCATTTATAATATTCCAGTATCAGCCAGGGAATAATTGTTTTGTTTCAATTTCGAGGGTACTATGAAAGCTTAGATTTTTCGTGTCACAAAGCTCTGAATGATTAAGCTCATGGAGAGGGTTCTAGTTTTCTAGCTCTAGTCTTATTGCCTTGGAATGAGACTTATTGAATTTAATGCACATCGAAATGATTCCTACGTTAACGTATTCACGTGCTTATTATACCTGCTTTAAATGTTGTTTTGAATTGTGTGCAGAATATTTATTCGCATTTGGTTTCGTGTATTACAACTCCAACATTTTATATATAGATTTATAAAAACACTTATTCGAACATTTATGCTTTTTATTTCCTTAAAAAGATTCATTTAACACACCTCCATCCCGTTAGCTTTCACTTTTGCAGATTTAATTTTTCATAAACCTCTGCACGAACTCATCGATTAATAAATAGACATGAGAGAAAATACCGATATGCGATTCTATTTAATTAAGTACTTATGCACAGAATTGTTTCCTCACATGCATATTATGAACATAGTCAAAGTCAAACTGGGATTTTATTTCAAGGTTTATTCATTAAAATATTATGCAATCGGTTTCTGTTTCACATTTCATCAATGTCTTAGAAATTCTTTTGAACTGTGTTGAAATCAGGTTACACAACATAAGGATAAGTGAATGCCGAAGAGTATTTAATTAATACAAACGGTTGCACAATTGAAATGATGACCGAAATTCAGACCTAAGCAAGACCTATTCCTTTTATATTAGGAAAAAATATTCGAAATCTCCGGTTGATGTGGATTCAAAGCAGTATTTAATAAAATAAATAGATATTTATTTGGTCTAAGATTACTTAAAATTACTTTTTTAAATTCATTCTTTAGCGAGAGCACTTTACTTTGTTGTAAAATTACTTTAAAAGTAGACGTAGTATTTTTAAGGAATAAACTGTTTTTAATCGTTAGTAAGTATGATATACTGGTAAATTGTCCGTATGTCGTAGGGTGGGGACTACGACCATTTACTTTATCCCTAAATAATTCGTCTGACTGATTTCCCCATGAAGCCATATTAGTAGATACAACCTATTTTAAAAAGGCTCAAAATCATTGTTAAAATTGACGCTGAGGCTGAGGCGAATCTAATGGAGATGTTTGATCTATCTACCACTGATGAAATAGTGTTGGTTGCCATCCTTCTATTGGCTTACTACTTCCTGTACGCGTCACAGGTAGGCAAAGCAAGAACAAAGCAGAATTAAAATGAAATTTTGTATGTTACCATTTAAATGTAAAACTCATTTTTGCGAACGCAGACACCGGAAATATTCGCCTGCAGAAAGCTTGAAGCGTTTTTGGACTTCAATGTGAAATGCCTCCGCCAAAAATACTACCCTTCGCCTTTATTTATTGAAGGACGACTACAAACTATATTTGCATATTATAGAAGGAAAACTACTCCCAATGAATTGCCCTACGAACGGGAAATTTTTGAATTCGCCGATGGCGGTCAAATTGCGTTGGATTTTATGAATGCGCACGAAGACCAACCGAAATCAGAAAGGTCAGAGACAGTGTAAAATAATAAGATAATTAATTTGAAGACGATTTAGTATACCTTATCTTTGCGATTTGCTTGGTAGGCCACTTCTAGTGGTATTCTTTCCTGGATTATCAAGTTGGTCACAAACCAGTTATGTGCGAACTTTGGTTATGCAATTTATCCAGGCTGGGGCGTCTACTGCAGTAGTTTGCAACAACCGAGGAAATGCAGGAATTCCATTTATGGTTCGTTTTAAGTTTCATCGAATAAAAAAACTTTGATAACCAAAATGAAAGTCTTTATGTCTAAAAATATCGCTGACAGTCTACGAAAACCTATTCTGCTGCTAATTATGAAGACTTTGAAGAAGTGATAGATTATTTAAAAGGAAGATTTCCTGATCATAGAATGATTGGAGTAGGTACATCGCTGGGAGGGTAAAGTAAACCTTTATAAACCACAAAAATGACCATGTTTTAAATAATATTTTATAGTGAAATGTGTGCCTAACTTAGGATGATTCTTTCGAAATACCTCATTTGCAAATCCAAAGACGCTAAGGAGAAATTAGAGAGCGCCATTCTAATATCTGTTCCGTGGGATTGGTATCAAGGAAATAAAAACTTTGAGAAGCCTTTCGTGAATAAATATATAATCAATAGGTTCATGACTAGACATCTTGTGGGCGTGGTTAAAAAGTAAAAATATAAAATAAATTATCCAACATTACTTCATGACATTTCTCAAGATATTAATTATGGACTAAATCTGAAATAATTGCTACTGCTTTTGTTTTAGAATCATTGATAAATTCAAAGGTGTTGAACTAAAGTTTGATCCTGATGCAGTAATGAGGGCATATACTGTTCGTGAGTTTGATGCAGCGCTGACCGTCCCTAATTTTGATTATTCGGATGTGGATACGTATTATAACATTGCGTCCAGCGCAGGCCGCACCCATCATTACTCCATCCCTGTTTTTGCTCTTTCAGCCGAAGACGACCCATTACAACCAGGATATTGTAGGTCATCTATTTATTTTCGTGTTTCTTTTGCGATTTTAATTGTAAGTTACTTTTAAATAATTTTTTTCTTCAGTATTACCAAGAGAGGAAGCATTACGCAAGGGATCAAAGTTAGCATTGATTACTACATCTCGCGGCGGTCATCTTGGATGGATAGAGGGATTTATGCAACGCGAAGTCCACTTCATGGAGCGAATAGTTGGCGAACTTATATACGCTATTCGTAAGTATGGAGCTGAAGAACTCGCAGGGATTTAAAGACCCCCACACAATATTTTAAAAAATTCCTAAAGACAATATTTACAACAGGTCCAAGTAAAATAAAACATGTTGTGGACAAGTATTCGTTGTTTTCTTTTTTTGGTGTTTTCTAATTTGCATTCAACTACATATTTTATGATATACAACATTTAATCTTTCAAAAATAAAGTAGCACATGCATGGTTAAACGCATTTAAATCTTCATCAGAGCGACTTCATTGCATACAATTTTGTTCCAAATTATATTATATGAATGAACACTGGGAAATCCAAGTACACACTTAAAGAGTGATAATGAATGATGACTTAATATGAAACTGAAACGTAACATGATTTATATTGGATTTCTTATTTCTATCACATATTTACCAAACATGTGTATGAAATGAAAGATAAAGAACTTGACAGGTTTGCTGGAACCGGTCTTATTATAGAGATATGTAGGTGGCTGGGCACGGATCGAAATAAATGAAACAGGTGTGCAAGCTTGAGCTCTTCAGTTGTAGCGCCGACTGAATAAAGCTGATTTTTTCAACTTACCAAATAAATTCAAAGTTCTGCACAGCTTTATTTAAAACCTCTAAACAATGGAGCTGGCTGGCGAAGATGAAATCATCTTAAAATCGTCATATAACTTTATTAAAGAATCTACCTTTAAGTATAATGGGATTGCAAAATATCTTTTGGAGAAAGCTAATGAAAACGTAAAATCCGGACGTTTGAATTGGATGGTGAGTTGGAGTACTCAACGAAGTCTCTTCTCCCCAAAACTAAGTATATGGTGTGTGAACAAAGTGAATTTTTCTTCAACAGACCAACTCCATAAGTGGTGAGACGACCCACTTTTCTGACGTGGACCCTGACTCAAGAAAGGTAGCAAGTTATTTCATCAGACATGGGTTGCAGAAAGGCGATAAATGCATTTACTCAACCACGGATGTTACCAGAATTTTTACCACCATTGTTGGTATATGGCGCGCTGGTGGTTGCGTGGCTTCAACTTATCCTGAAGATACTGCTGGTAAGACGTTTTAGCAAATTATTTAGTCAAAGTAGAATATGGGTGAACAGCTCAGCTCATACATGTGCTAATGCTGCTCATGTTTTATTATTGTATTTTTACAGAGACCTTGACAGACCGAGTCAAGGAATATAATGCTAAATGGATTATTTGCGACGCTTCTGATGCTCCAAAATGCAAATCAGTGGCAAAGGACTTACCTTGGCCGGTAGATATCATTACGTTCGGTGAAGCGGAAGGGTGCATACCTGTGGACGAGATTTTCATGGATGACGGCACAAGTATAATTGCAAATGATACTATAAACTTTGAACAGATTCACAAGTTGAGAAAGGATTAAGGAATCAAAAATGATTTATTTTATATGAGACCGTTGTTCATTTTATATCTTTAATCTAAATCCGATTATTCTGAGCAGAGTGTCCTGACGTTGTGGTCGAAACTAATCTGGACGATCCAGCATTAATCCTTTGTACTAGCGGAACCACAGGACGCTCTAAAGGTACATTTTGATTGAAAAATGTAACGAATACTTCAATTGTTTGCACTCTAACGCAGTAAAAGAAAGCGTACATAGCTAATTGGGGCAAATTGAGAATTTTATATTTTGTAAAAGAATGGACTTGACTGCTAAAGCGAACAATATTATTATGAACTTTGTGTTAATGATGATGATGAAATTATCAAAGGTGCTGTTTACAACAATCGTCAAGTAATACAGTTTTGTATTTCGACGGATGGCGTCCCACGTCATAACCCTCGGCCGGCCTTGTGGCTTCTGAGATGTACACACGTTCTTGGTGTCCTATATCCAATGAGAAACATTTTCGTTGGCGATTGGTCAATAATGATGAATCAGATTAATAAGGACAATATCTTCAAGGCCGTTGCTAATTATAAGTGCTTTCTTGTATTTGGATTCCCAACATTCTTGCTGCCCTTAGCCACTGATCCTGAAGCCAAAAATATTGATCGATCAAGCATTCAGGTAGTTTGTACCGGAGGAATTGTGATCAAAGAACACTTTTATAAAACTATGATGACACTACCAAACATTAAATATGTCATCAATGGATTCGGAATGACCGAGTGTGGAGCAATTACTACAACCGTTGATATTTCTGGCAGTGCACAAGAATTTAAAGCAATAGAAAACGTCCCTCCTTTGTCAGTTGGTACGTGCTTAACAAAACCTTATGGATGTATAAAAGAAATTTTAAACGTCCTAAAATCGACAATTAAAATTATAGGAAAATTATACCCGAACACATCACTGAAGGTTTTAGATTTGGAAACAGGAAAAACTTTGGGGCCAAATGAACACGGTGAGCTTTGCATTTCGAGTCCAATATTGTGTGCAGGTTATTACAACCGACCAGAAGAAAGCAAAAACACGTTTGTGTTTAACAATCATGTAAGTCGCATCTCGTACTTCGTACCCACCTTTGCATTGCATTCACAAGGAAAAGGAAAAGCTGAAAAGCCAGCGTAGATTCAGATAAATGATGCAATGTTTGATATTCTCAGATCTCCCCAGCCGAGCTTGAAGAGTGCCTTCTAAAGCATTCTGATGTGGCTGAGGCTTGTGTGTTTGGCATACCAGACGCCCAGGGTGGAGATCATGTACCAAGAGCTATTGTAGTTCTAAAAGAAGGACATGCTGGGAATGTAGATGAAATTCGCAAATTTGTTGAAGGTAAAAAACAAACTACAATTAACTGTACATATTTTGTGTGCTGATATGATGACAGGCGAGTTTTATCCGTCTTTTAAAACACTCAGATCAAGTAGCCCCGTACAAGAGTCTGCGTGGTGGTGTCTTCTTTGTGAACAGTCTTCCGAGAGGAAAAACAGGAAAAGTTTTACGTTCGGATGCAGCAAAGCTCAAACTTTGAAGCATGAAACACGTATTACATAAACGTTTAAAATCATGCAATTATGTATGACAAAATATGAGAGCATTGTTTATTTTGCAATAAAAACTATATTAAAGTTTATTGTAACTACAAGTCATATCTAAACTACGTAATTCAAAACAATTATTTACATACATATAGTACGCATTTTGACCTAGTAATAAATAAAATTAATTTTTTAAAGAACTTAACCAGCTACTAACTCTTTGGCGAACATCTTGAGGGGTATGTACTTGGGTTTGTACAATTGGAGGAAACTGTGAATCGAAATCACTTTGGTCGGTTGTATTATGAACTATGGGAGGGAATCCAGGAGGAGGGCGGTAGCTCACTGGAGTAGAAATCATTTGAGGTTTGAAGTTTTGTAGCACATTTTCGGTGGATGGAGATGGCAACAGTGGTAACACTAAAGCTTCCTTGGGATACTGTTGATTTGGAGAGCCATTTCTGCAATATTGTATGTTTTGATCTTCTGGAATGACGTGCAGCTCATTAATGGGAAGCCATGTACAAATATTGGTAGGTGAGCTACTTTGGATCGGATAAAACAAGCGCGGTGTGTCCTGGAAAAATAATTTAAAAAACAATTTAGAAATATTGAATAAAAAATTGTACGAATTCGGGGCATTTTGAAACACAAATTTAACTAACCTTCCTGCTTATTTTGTTGGGATTGTCATTTTGCACGCTCATTGTTTGAGTTTTTGATCTTAAACCAGGACAAATTTGAATTAAAGATTGGACTGCAGCACAAATCCGGTCGTTTTCAGGTAGGTCGACCGTGAGGTTTTTAAGATTCCAACAGCTATCTCCCGCATGCTTCAAAATAGACTCGATTAGACAAACTAAAGAAAACTGTCGAGTTCTGAAACATACACCTGTGTTACACAGGGTCGGATCACTACTTCCGCAGTCGTAATGGTTATAGCTGTGAAAGTATTCCAGTCCCATTGTTAATTTGAGTTTTCTAACATTTGGACATGGCGGTGTTTTCGACATAAACTCCTCGTAACTTTCGTGCTTAAAGTATTGCTGACTCGGGCCGATGGTAATGACCACTTTGTTCACTCTCGGTAGCTGTTTTATTACGCCAAATACAGCGTGAACATTGCTGATGTGGCCTTTAAATTCGATGCTTGTACATGTGGTTGAGAACGGGGCGAGATTCGGAGTTTCACAACTTCCAAGTTGAAGAAATGTAAGTCGTTTGACTGGGCCAGAGAAAGGTTCTCCATCAGTTGAGTAATGAGCCAAGAACACGCAAGAACTTCGAGTTGTCATTAAAGGGAGTTTCTGAGGTCCCACGTTATGGGTCACTAGCGGAAATGAAGCCACAAGACGACCTTGATCCACAGGCTCTATCACATGAGCGATGATGTTGGGTTGAAATATCTGTTTAAAATTTTAAAATTGGATTAAATTTAAAATTCCTCATGACTTGTCTCGATTAAATATTACTTATGATTTATGATTGGCCTACCATTTTAACTTATTAACAGTTACTCTAACTAAAACACGAAATTCACAAACTTGTCATATATGATAGGAAACTTTTCCTTGACTAACTTAAAATGTTTGAGAATCGCAAGAATACTTTGGAAAATTTCTACGTTGTTAGTTTGTCAAACATGGAATTTGAGGAATGGAACGTTCTGAAAGAGATCTCCAACCAGACTAACTTCAACAAACAAGCTGAACCCGAATTTAAGGGATCGGTTGATAGTAAGGCCTGCTGAAAATCGAGGAAAAATGAACAGATTTTTACGTGGAAAGGAAAAGGGTTACATGAGGGAATCAAGGATTGAGTTCTACGGAAAACCTACTTTTTTGTTTAAAAATAAATACGGACCTTGTTCTTTCTGGTACCTAATGACTTCCAGGAACTTTTAGTTTTTTACATTCATTCATCTTAAAAATATGTTTAGGTACCTTTAAAAAATATTTCTAGTTAAACACGGGGTACAATAAATTCTTACCATTTTCAGGAAAACCGTAATAATGTATTCATAGGTACTGAGAATTACATTTTAAGAAAGCGCGTAAAATACTTTACCTGGATTAAGTGGATTATACTTTTAAAAATAGTTTAGCGCTGTGAACCATTCATTAATATTATGTTAGTCATTAGTGCATGAATGATTGACATGAGTCGTACAATTTATACATATGATACTTTATTATTCCTCCTTTTAGTTAGATATAGGAAAATCAAAGAATGTTAAACTTTTGTATTAATCGATAATTCATTGGTAATTTAGATGGAACTAGACGATAGCATCATTAAGGTCAGGCTAGTAGCATGACAAACGCATCATTATTGGCCTTTTGTATTAAGTTACAATGATTATTGTAACAAACATCTCGCAAGATTTCTTTGAGGCATCCGACACCATCAGCATGCTTGAATAAATTGTGTCACTTTGGATTCATGTCACGAACTCACCCTCTCAACAATGAAGTCAGAAAAAATACAGACGGGAACTTGTCCGTGTGAAGGAAACGGAATAAGATTTAAACCTTTTCTTGTGATGCTGATTTCTTGACACAACCCGAAATCTCTAAAACATCTCGTAATCATTACGCTAATAACATTGGCTTATTAAAATGAAACCAGACCATGACTATTCCATTGTCACTGCTGATATTTCATTCTAATAACTCATAATTGTCTGATATGATAAAAATGGAAAACAAACTTGCTTGACAGGAACAATGAGATTTGTAATCAGCAGAATTAATTGGATCCAATTAGAAATTATCAACGTCAAAAACAGTAACATTCATGTCCATGAGCAAAAGAAACGCCTCCAACTCTTCCGGTTGACCGACGGCGTAATATGGATAGCATTGTGACTTTGGCAATCAGTCCTATTTAATTTTCACGTGACTTTTCATTTCATCTAAGGTTAAGTTAATTGCTATCATAATTTACATTCGTTCAACCACGAAGGTGAACTCAATAATTCAATTGGGAACGTATGGTAATTGTTAATAAGTTAAAATTGAAATTAAGTACTTAAATAAATGAGTGCTTTAAAGCGGAAGGTAAATAGATTAAAATCAATTTATTGTGGAGCATTGATAAGGTTCCAATATTCAAATAAAAGTACGTTTTACATATTCCACAAAAAAATACCAAACCAGTTGCGTTGTTTTGTCATTGATAAAAAATCGGTAGCTATTTGAAAAAATACAAAAAAGTTGGCTAGAATATGATCCTGCTGATAATTGAACAAATATTTTTTATCATGACCTAGGATGTACTTTTACACAATAAGTACGAGGACCAAAGTTTCAATTGCGACCTCAATTTATTAAGAAAAAACTTAGATATTTTGAAGGTCATTGTTACTTTATGAATTGAAGCTCAATTTCTGAACACAAAATAAAGAAAATACTAACAAAAAAAGTCCCTAATGTAACGAGTTCAAATGTTCAAAAAATTGCTAGAAAATTCTTTTTGAAAGGCGTCTGGGCAATGTTCAATGCAGAGTTTTAGTATCAAACTGTGGCAGAATTATGTTCGTTTCGTACATATTTGTTTGCACTTAAAAGGATTAGAAATGGAAATACATAATAAAATTTTGACAAATTCTCTTGGATAACGCCACCAGAAAACCAGAATTGCTTTTCAAAAAGCATCGTAAAAAACCAAATTGACACGCTTGTGCCGATTAAGCAAAAGCAGCGGTAACTGATTTATGAATGATCCATCCATTGATTTATAATACGCTTGAGGGATCGGTGTTTTCCCGAGAGATTTAAGAAAAGATTAAGACATGTACGATGATCTGAATAGAAAGAAGAAAAAAAAAACAAGTCTGCAACCTGCAACAGGTAGTTGATAGAGTCAAGCGGGACGTATCGTTGACAGGGCTAGCTTGTCAAGAGCAACCTTTCTTGTTCACAAAAAGTGGATATCTATTGGATTTGATGTTATCACAAACTCACGTACAAGCGCTAAAGGCATAATTAAGGGTGTAAATAAAAATGTAATTGGGAACAACAACTGTCATCAAGTTTTACTTCGTTTAGCTCTTGGAAGATAGCGAGACCTTTGGAAACTCGTACAGAATCTGTTTTTTATGCATTGTTAAATTACAAGATCTCGCATTTTGATATGAAAATCAAAAATAATGCAAGTTTCTTGGAATTTCTTCACTGGCACTTTATGAAATCTACAATTGTCACCATTGTCAAAGCTCATTCTTGAGATTAATAAGCTTCGTAGATGGTGACTCCGCCCTCGAGCATACAGCTAAGCCGACTCGAAAAAAATTAATAATTTCTGTCAATATAGACGCACCAAAACAATACAATGCAAATATGTGCACCAAAAAAGGTTTTTTGGAGCACATTCGAAGGGGTTCTCCAATTGGTTTTAATGTAATGTGTGATTAAACATGACTGAATAAAAATACTATTCATCAGTTATTACAATAATTTTTTATTATTAAAAATGGTGACACAAAATGCCATAGACCACATATCAAGATCTTTCGCTTACCATCCCATTTTCAGAGTTGGAATGCATATATATTAAGCTTTAAGAGTTATCATTCAATCAGTCACCGTTGTTCAACGACCAAGTCATCTTCCTTATATATCCCCGACTAATACAAATTAACAGCATAATGGATAAAAAACTGATAACGGTTAATATTTCAGTGATATAGTTTCCAAAAATTTCTTTTTTCAAGAAAAATTGTTTTAAATTGCCTATAAATAATTTTTCACAGGTCCTGGGAATACTTGCGAACTTTCAAATCGCATTTGGAGGATATGTTGGACCTTCTTACTATCCGTTTACAGGACTGTATCCAACATTTGTTAAGCAACCTGCTGTAACCGTTGTTCAGGCTGAAAAGCAACCATTGCAGTTGCGCCCACCACCGACTCCCACTTCCCCCGCGTTGCCAAATACAAGACCTCCAGTTGTCGCTATTCATGCTCAACCCCCGTCCTTGCCTGTTACTCAGGTAACAGCAGCACAGGCTCTTCCCGTAGTCGCCGTTCAAGCGCAAGCACCTCTAAGAAAAATAGTGCTCCCGGAACCCGCAGTTCCCAACTATAGCTTTGGGTACGCTGTGAAAGATTTAGTCACTGGGGATGAAAAAAGTCATGAAGAAACAAGAACTGGTGACACGGTCGTAGGGCGGTACACTGTGGTAGAGCCTGGTACGTTCCACCTTGTTTTGTTTTAGAGAATTTATTTGAGTAAATACTTCTTTTTTTATTACTATTAGATGGGACACTGAGAACCGTAACGTACACAGCCGGTATAAACGGTTTCAATGCCGTTGTCGAGAGGACTCCTGGCTATGCACCCCCAAACGCTCCTGCAAAGGTTGTTGCGGTAACGAAACCCATTGCAGTTGCCTCCCCTATAGTAGTTAGTAAACCTTTCGGTGTTACATACCCTGCGGCAATACCCAGACCTGTTGCAATTTCATCGCCCATTCAAACAGTACCGACTTATCCAGCCGGCTTTCATTTTGGAGGCTGAAGATATGCACGAGGATTGAAAATGGTATTCAAGGTTGCCAAATGTAAAATAAAATCTAATTTACTCCTTTCGGTTTTACAATATATTTCATGTTTAACGTAAATTAATAGCATTTTCAAGGATAACACAAATTTTATTTTTGCACTGAATAAAGTTTTGCATCGAATATCTGTCTGATTTTAAACAATTCTCAATTTCATGTTTTCATATTGTGTGTAATAAGCATTACTTGATTAAGAGCATGAAACCCAACTTTCGGACGTAATTCTGCAAAGGGAAATGTTAAAGGAGGCTTACGACAACGCTTATCTAATCAATGACTATTTGGGCTATCACCTTGAGTGACTCATTTTTGCCACAAGAGTATTAAATTTTCGTTTTCGCCTTTTGCAATCTTTTGTTTGTAATGTTTTGCGTGCATTTTTGATAATGATAATATGTGCATGTACAATTTTTTACTCTTTCCGCAAGACAAAATAGTAATGCTGCTCTTTCTTACAAAGTTAAAATTATGGATAATTTCTCCGCTTTTGCATAAGAAGTAAATTCCAATAACCAGAATGTAAAAATGTGAAACTTCCGTTTGTGTTTCTCATTCCACCCCAAGTATATATCAACATGGAGCTTCAGGACATATTTGGAGATAACAAACTTTTAATAACCGATTATGCAGTAGTTGGAGTCGCATTAGGAGTGATTCTTGTGTTTGGACTGTATCATTCCATATTTTCAAATGGAAGTCCTGAAAATTTTCTTGTGGGAGGGAGATCTGCTAGGACAGCACCTGTCGCTGGTAATGAACTAAATTATGAATTACATTAGAAAATTTTACTGTTATGATTTGACTATTCTTTTCTTTGTGAAATCATGTTTTATTTTGCAGTGTCAATTGCCATGCTGTATTTTTCAGCTTTAACGGTCATAGGTGAGTTAAAGCCGAAGAATAACCATATTTTTTAATTAGTCTGAAGTAGTAATCTACCTAATTCATCATTCACTTTATTTATACATTTATTTGAAGACAGTCCCGCGGATATTTATTATTACGGGATAGAGTCTTTCATGTTTCCCTTAATGATGGTTATCATTGTCCCAGTTAGCGCTTTTTTATTCGTATCGATGATGCACAGAATGCAACTTACAAGCGTTTATCAGGTATTAGGTATTATGGGATAAATACTTTTAAAATACATTCATATTTCTAAAGTCAGACAAAAGATGATAAAATAAATACTTTGAAAATAATTTAAAAAAAAAGTATTTAGGTCATCGGTTCGATTCAACAACTCTACGTTGTGTTACATCTTTAGCCTATGTGTTCCATCAGATTTGTTTAATCTCGGTTGTTCAAGGACTAGCTAGCGTAGCAATGCAAAGGTACTTTGGTGTTCCCATCATGACATCCATTTTTGGCTTGGGTGCTTTCACCGGTGTAACAATTGCTTTGGTTAGTTTTGAACCAAGTGTTAATCGAAAATTAAAAATAAATGATAAAGTTTAAATAAATTTAAAAATAAATTAGGGAGGCCTGAGTGCTAATACCTGGATTCAAGTATTTAGCTATCATTGGATATCATTGTTTTTACTCATCCTTGCACTAGTGAGTGCAAGTAAAGCGGGCGGATTCATCCAAGCGTTCCAACTAGCTGCAGAGCATGACAGACTCCGACTTTTTAAGTTAGAATTCGAATTGAAGTAATATAAAAAAAATACAACATTTACATGTTTGAAACTTAAGATTGTTTTGACTTTTGACTGTTGCAGTTTTTCACTAGACCCTTTTCAACGGCACAATTTCTTCAACTTTCTCTTCGGATATTGCTTTGTTGTACTGATGAAAATGGCCTCCGACCAATCAATAGTTCTAAGATATTCAAGTCTTCCTTTGTCGCGAAGCGCAATGAAGTATGGATTTGCAATTGACAATTTATTGCATGTGCAAATTCCTTTAGAATATATGTTCATGATGTATTTAAATCCAACTTCTAGATCAATCATTCTTAGCGTTCCTCTGTTAATATTTCCGAGCATTCTTTGTGTTTTAATCGGATTATTTCTGCAATCATCATATGCTGGTTGTGATCCTTTGACACTAGGGAAAATCGACCGTCCTCAAGACTTAATTCCCCATTTTGTTAACAAAAATATGACGTTTATCCCTGGGATAAAGGGATTATTTATCGGTGGAATATTAGGTTGCTCAGTTAGGTAATAAAATAACATATAATTAAATTTTTTGGTCTATTCAATAGTTGATGAAAAACTATATTTGAATGTTTCCAATTTGATAGCATTTGTTCAACTAGTTTGACTTCAGCTACAGCATGTACATTTCAAGACTTTGTATCAAAGATGTTTTGTGGAAACTCCAGGCGCAAAAGTGAAGTCACGTCTACATTATGCTGCAGAATCATCAGTAATATGTTTTTAAATGCTGTCTTGGCTGACCAATGAATAATTTTACCGACAAGATTGATTTTCACTCAAGGTTTAACCTACGCAGTGGGAGCAACAGCTCTAACGATCATTTCGGTGAAGTTTTCCATCTTAGACATGGATTTTTTCTCGAACGCCTCCAACTTCTACATTCTGCACAATGCTTTAATAGGTCCTTTAGCTGCCATTTTTATAATGGCTATGTTCTTCCCCTGCGTGAATAAATACGTAAGTAATATCACAAAAAGTCAACATGAATTGGAAATGCAAAATTATTCAAAACTTTTCTAGGGTGCTATATTCGGATTTCTCTGCGGAGCCATATGCATTGGCTATGTAGAAACAAAAGTTACACTGTTGTCCCAGACAAATCTTGAGGTTTCTCCTCTACCTCCGATAATGGGAGAATGTCCCGATGCTAATGAAGTCAATATGACATTTTTTCGATTTATTCCGTGGCATCCGAAAAAGGAAGCTTTAGTGATTGGCTCTGAAAACATGTACGGAAATTATCTTATTTGTCAGTTAGTAAATCTATTCTCACGCACCGTCAGAATTAAATTAACATTGTTGCATGTTTTCTCATTTTTTTAGAAATGCTGTCACAGACGAAGTTATGAAGTTGTCGTATCTGCTTTTACCGTTATGTGGAGCGATTCTTACGATTGTTATAGGCTTTATCGTTAGTATACTCACAGGAGGTAATGTCACAAATGTTTAATATTGATTGCACGAATGTATATGTTTACTAAATCAACGTTTTTCTTATTTTGTAATGACAGGGTTATGTCTTTGCGCTTCAAGGAAAGTTCCTGCAACAATGCTCCATCCAAGTCTTAGTTTCTCCGATTGTTGCATTGATTCAGAAGAAAGAGAGCTTCGCCATGCTATTTCTCATAGATACATTGATAGGATTGCATCTGTTCACAATCTCTTTCCAGGAAGTACCACACGACTGGATTCAAAACCACCAAGCTATAAATATAGCTCAGTCCCCACTTCCCCATCTTCAGAAGTGTACAGCAAATAAAGCCGTTTGGCATTGTAAAATCTAAGTAATTCAAGTCACTTTACTGTTTACATTGTTTCATTCACAATTTATTTTTCACTATTCAATAAGCCGCTTTTTAATTCTTCTATTGAATATGTACTTATGATCAACATATTTAATTGCACTTAATCATTATTTTATGCATTAATAAATTCATCTGAAACTAGATAAATAAAATGACAATACGATTCAGATTCTCACATTGGAAAGGTTGAAAATATACATATTTTAGATTTTTGCAATCATCCGTGAGCACTTTACTTTAAAACTACAATCCAGGGAGCGAAATCATTGCAAATGTTTACGAAAGGAAAACATGATAGTTGATAGTCACTAGTTGTTGGGTAGAAGTTGTAAGAATTGTGAGGTACGATTTAATATCTTGCATCGTCCTGTCCTAAGTTCGTGGTGACTGTTCAATTACCAATTTATGGGTCTGATATAGTTGACCAACAATTACCTAAAAAAATAGCACAAATAAAAATGCCGAAAATTTATTTATCATTTGAGTCAAATAAGGTATAGCATGTTTTATATTTTAGAAAAATGATGATTAATAGGTATACTAACCTGACGTCTAATTAAATTTAAATTTGAACTAGCACGAGCGATTTCTTTCTCAACTTGATCTACATCGGATAACGATTTGTTCTCTCTGAAAGCATCTTTCACTCTACGAAGAAAGTAATTCCTACAAAGAAAATAAAGCGAATTGCACATACTTGAATCTGAACCACATTTACTTTTTTATTATGCCCTGACAGGAATAAAAATATTAAAGAGGGTTTACCGGTAATTGTATGAAGGAAACTTCTGACTTTCTCTCAACAAGGCTTTATACAGGCGAAGGACTTCCATTCTGCTTGCACTCATATAGACGTCAATCTATAGACGTTTTATGTGAAACTTTCATCAACAGTGTTACCAACTGAAATTCAGAATAATGCAACTAAATATTTAATTATAATGACCCATGCTTTTAAATAAATCAATTTATTAGGTTAAACTGTCAGCTGCCGCATACTGGTTCTTTGTTTGGGCTTACCTAATCCAAAAACAGATAAACTTAGGGGTTTTATCTCCACTTTCTGATTGTTAAAATTATAGTTTTTTTACAATTAAATTAAGAACCTGTTGAATGAAGATGGAATATTACGTGTATGAAGTAAAGCGTGTAAAGTAAAATGTATTTAATGTTTTGTTTACAATTTTACACAATGCTTGCTCATTCTCGTGTGTATGAGTAGGTGCATGAAAAGTGCACGTAGGTAGTAGTGAAACACACGCGTGAGCTTTCGTGCAAGTGCTTGGTTTGGCTGTAGAAAAATGGTTCCATAACTGGAAATCCTGTCTTTCACTTTCATGTTTGAATTATATGACATGACGATCAATTCTCAATTCCGTGTTTTTATTATTAGTCGGGTAATAAAGTTGCTCAAATTTACAATTGTAGGTGCGCGTTAGATAACGTTATTTTATGTTTTGCACATGAAAAATCTTACCAAGAAAACAAAGACGTTTTAGAATTCCATATTTATTCATTGAATAACTCACGTTTGCTGGAAAGATGAATAAATAAGAGTAGACAGTAACAAATGAAACGATGTTCATAGCTCATATAATATGTAAGTATATGCGTATCTGGTAGATATTTTTGGTACATAAACTTATCTTTTATCGTAATAGATAATCAGTACATTTAGTTATATATCATTCAATCGATTCCAAGAATGAAATACTTAGTTTCCTGCGCCAAGCGCCTGCCCACGTCCCCAACGATGGCCGCCACTAAATCCTCCACCGCCACCTCTGGCGTCGCCACTACCATCAGCTGCTGGTCTTCCAGGAGGAGGTGGGCCAAAACCTCCAAATCCACGAGTCGGTGGGAAATATGTTTCACTGATAATTATAAAATCAAATTAGCCGATTGAATTACAGTGTATTATTCGTAAACTAATAATAACAAACTATTACTCAAGGATTGTAAAAGTTAATTCTTCCTAGAATATTATACGTTTCACTAGGAGTCAAAAAAAGCTGACTAGGAATACTCATCTGATGATAGTCGAACTACGGCCGGTGATGCATGAAATCTGGGGTAGTTTTGGACGTAGATTACGATGCTGAAGCCCATTTTCTGTCAATGGATCCGACTGAATTGATTTTAAT
>JAHZMX010005920.1:0-38608 GCA_027743895.1 Seira musarum | reverse complement strand
CTTTCATCGTATGAAGAATTTGTGGGTTCAACTGCATAGAACTGTTTTCTTTCACAGCTTATGGATCTTTAGAGACATTGAAGCAGTATTCTGAGAACATCGTTTTCGCATTTAACCCTTTTCCTCAGCTACGTCTGTACAGCTGTATTAACAGCTTTATTCTCTTTGTCCTTACTTACTTATTCTTTAACTTGGGAAAGCATTAAGTTTTCTACTGATTCCTTTTCCATGTGGGCGTATTGTGATTGTGAACTCTCTTTTGTGCTCCACATATGCTCCATCAAGCGATTAGTCTCAAAAACTTTACTTAATAACATTATTTTCCCTTTTCACGACATCTCATAAAAACAATTTCGTGAACAACTAGACTACGTCCCTTAACTTTCCTCTTCTTCTTGTGATGGGATAATTCAATTCCTACCAAAATCATTTGTAGTGTTATATGTGCAGTCGTTGACAACACTTTATTCAAAACTTTTCATTTATGACAATCCAATCTTTAAATAATTATTTAAACATCACTTATTTAAATTGGTTGCGGTTATCTCACGATTCATGCTTCCATTACATCGCACAATCGAACAAAACTAACAAGCCACACTAGTATTTGTCGTGCTTGCTATGTACAACAATCATTTGTATTGCTTACGACAGTTAAAAAAACCACTGCAATAAACATTATCATTATTAAAGCATTGTTATTCTTGCGTAAAATTTGTTAACAAATTTTGGTATAATGATCTTTGCGTAGGCAGATGAATATAGCTGTCTGTGATTGTAATTGTTAGGTTCTTTCCTGTAATGGATCTTACGTTTTTGCATAAATAAACTTTAACATGATGAATTGTCAGATATAAAACATTTGGTTGGTTGTCGAATCTTCAAAGTTTCATAGATAGTCGTTACTAGCAAACTATCAATTGCTGAGCTTTGACTTCTTCCAAAATTTATTGATTACACGGAAACAAATGTTTGCTAACACCAAATACAGAACCAGTTTCTTTAAATATTCAGAAGCAGAATTCACAAATTTCATGATCAATTATTTGCAGTTTTCATTCTCATTAAATTATTTCCAATTATCAAATCTGTTCATGTAATTGTCTTTAAATGAATGTTAGTAATAGTAATGTTACAAATTCACAACAAAAATAAAAACCTAGATGTACTGTTAGCAATTAATTTATTTCAATGGTAACTCAATTTGCCCCGAAACTGAAATATACAGTAACTATACTAACTGCCGCTTCCGACTTCTTCATTTTTTACTTGAGATAAACATGGAATAAGGCGTAATACTACAATAGGTTACTGTGACATAAGCATGTGCGATTTATGTATCTCAAACAGAATCAGATTATTTGTTTGTTGTAAAAAGCGTAGGAGTTATGGAATGAAGTCTCAGACGTCTACCAGGTATCTTGGGAATATTTTGGGACTGTGAATGACAACTACGACGTTCGTTCCAACCTTTCAGAGATAGAGGCAATTTTACCGTTTTTGTGACATCACTTTTTCTCCGTTTCAAAGCCAGTAAAATGTGAAGTGGAAAAGTAAATGAAAGCTGGTAGGTTTTATTGAGCTACATATTCAGATAACTGATTGAGTCCGTGTTTTCTCTCCTCCTCGTTTTCATCCCAAATTTTCATATGTCATTATGCAACTTAATAAATGTGGGATTGGTGAGTGAGACTGAGACCGTCAGTTTCTGTATAACAAAAGTCGAAACGAAACGAGGCATAAAGCTGTCGAGGGAATCCGTGTGCTGACTTCATCTCATTATCCTTTTGTTAATAATGTTGTTCGATGGAGAAAAAAAATACTCTAAATTACATAGGAAAACAAGCTAGTTTATTCTTTAACAAATCTAGAGTGCAAAGCGTGAAAACGAAGAGGAAAAATGAAGTGCATACTGATTCGTACTTACATCTACGGTTTATAACATGTCAGAAGGCATCTTAAAGACACAATGTCAAAATCAACAGTAGTTGCACTACTGCACGTATATTGAACGAACTCAAGTTTTAAGGTTGAAACAGGAATTGAGTCCCTTGTTTAAAACATAATCAAATGCCAAGCCTTTTTTTTACAATCATCAACGTTTGATTAAAAACGTAAAACACTTTATTTGACTTTAAAAAAGGGATGGATACACGCGCATATGATATTCACCATCAGTAAAAAGATAAAACATGTAAAAATGTTGTTTTATTTTTATAAATTTTAACTAACCAGTTCATCAACTCAGAAAAAAAAAGAAATCCTTGACTTGTTACGCATGCTTTCTTTTTGCTTGTAAATAATAGCATTTTCCGTTTCATTTTTGTGTGCTTACTTACGGGTTGGTTTGCATTGCAATCTTTTGTGATGTCTCTGTTTGTTAAAGAGACAACTTTTGTGAGGATAGCTTTGACAATGAGTGACATCACTTATGTTTAAACCTGGCATTAGAATCGCTTTGAACCTTCGTACTTATTTCTGATAAATGTATGTATGCTTAATAAAGTTGCATGACGAACAAAATATATTTTTTTAAACATAAAGTCTCTAATTATTGCAAAAAAAACATGACATATTATAGGAAAATCCTGACAATTGTTTAGGTATGAAGTTCATTTGATGAGAGTTGAATTTATGTTGTTTTTGAGGACTAGGACATTTTACTACACACTCACACACATCATAGCCTCACTTCTGCACACGCTGTAAAACACATGGTGCATTGCATGCTGTTTAATCCAGTCATGATAATTTAATTTATTCATAATCATTTCCATTCCCATCCCTCGCCTTGTACATGCTGAATTATAAAGTGGGAAATGATATGATACAACGACAAGGCCAGGCCAATTTTTCTGAAGAGGAAAGGTACGTTTCGCGGCTCATTTATGACAAGTGTTCCTTTGTGTGTGTGTCTCTTTAATTAAATATGAATCTCCTCATCGTCAGCGAATGTTTCCGTACACCTTGTCGATATAATATGCAGTATCACCATTTTTATCATCATCATCATCATCGTGGCTTATTGGTAAATGAAGAAGACTAATGATTTTGTTTGTGGGTTTTCTCAGATTTTTATTGAACGCTTCATTAGCGTACTTTTGCATATTATTATGATACGAGCTTATTTTCAGCTGAAGTTGAAGGCGACGAGACGGTGGACGGTTTTCTAAGCCACTCAAGGCTAAAAAAAATAGGTAGTAAATAAAAGGAAATTTGTAATGGTATTTTCGATTAATGCTCGTCATACATAAATACATGCAGGACAAAAACGTAAGGGTTTTTTTTTCATTGGTCAGCTAGGAGATTATGAAGGGACATATGAAATGATGTCATGTGTGTGTGGCACCATTATCATACTTATATTTAAGTATGCCTTATAGGCATCAAAAAATGAGTAGCGATATCGAATGCAGTTTTGCGTTGATAGGTAATAGAACGAAGTCGTGCAGTAAACAAATATCTAGAGGGAATTTTTTAAAAAGATTTTAAGCGTGTCAACTCATCATCTTCAAGGTTTTATTCTTCAATGGCTTTTCATATTTTCCTTATCTTTTTATCCATCATTTATTTCACCCTCTGCTTGTCTTGATTTTTTTACTGAAATAAAAACGTGCAATCGGACTCACTCTAGGATTAAACCTTCAATTGAGTTGGGGATTGTGTGCACTTTTCTTACACATATATACCTACATAGGTAGTATTTTTTTACCCATTTCGTTTTGGATTGCATGTGAGATGCTTTTCGTGCTTAGGCCAAATTGTCGTAATAATAAGGTGAGGTGAACGATATAGCCAATAAGATGCGTTAGAAGAACTTGCATGCATTAGGTTGTTAGGTATAAACTCTTGCCATCTTTTTTATACAATTTTGCGTTTACCTACTTATTGCACTAGAAACGAACACCCGTGAAAGTATGCGGTTTTCCTTGGAGTATTTTATTTTATTTAAATCTTGAAATGCGGTTACGATGTTCGACCAGTCAAAGATGCTTGTGTACCTATTTATTGCTATTTGAAATTCCTTTTTGTGATCGTCTTATTACCCTATAGGCGTGGATATTGAGATGCAGCAGCGGAATCTTTTCACGATTTTGATGCAATCACAATCACTTGTGTCATGTCATTCGCATTGTTGAGAACGATTTACTATTCACTACATATGAAAAAATGCAACCTTAAATTTTATTGCACAAATAATCTTTTTATATGCAAGTATGCTCCTAATTTCTTAGTGGCTTGGTCAGTTTGGTTTGGGTTGGTTTGGCGGGGAGGAATTCCGAAAGGATTCTTTTTGGCAATTGTGACGAAATCAGCTTCAAGGTAGCATTTATTGACAACCGACATTAATAATTTTGTGTCTACCTCAACGAAAACAAAGTGTGCGGCTGACTATTCCTGCCCGGTCAAATTCCTGCGTTCTTTTTTTCTCGCTTGTGGTCGTGGTCTACGGTAGTGGTAGTCAGTCATGTAATTTCTTTTAAAAAAGTTTTAAAAAAAGTATGCATGGAAAGTAGAGAGGACAACATAAAAGATAATGATATAGTATAAGAAATACCTTATAGGATCGGAAGCGGCTTAGTAATAAATGGCTACAGTGTTTTATGCCATCATCATAGGATTCAAGGAGATGGGCAAAGATTTAAAATATAATTGAAGGCTTGCATGGACCTCTTTATTATTATTTTTTTTATTTTTTGCCAAAACCAAAAGAAAGCCCAATTCTTCTCCCCTGGCCTGTCTGTTGAAGTGAAGACCTTTTTTTATTTTACAACCGTAAGTATGTATGCTTTGCTTGTCGTGATCTTCTTCTTGGCCCTCTTCAACTCATGGGAGATCGCATTGAGCAATTTGGTAATGTAATATGAATTTTAATTGAAAAACTCATTGTAAAACGCATTTACGTTTAAGATGGCAGATGTTGAAAGTTAATGTAATATTAGGAATCCCTTGACTTCAGATGCAATGCAGTGTGTATGAGTGTGTTGCAATTTTGTGTTCTTTCTTATCCTTGAATAAGACCAAAAAGTCTTCATATTCATATCTTCACTCATTTCTCCTTTGAAGTCATAAAGAAAATTATGCTTTGATTTGAACGAAATCTGAGAGATCTGCGTTACAACCACATAATTGCTTTTTGCTAACTCAAAGATTTTTTTTTGTCAAAGCAAAATTGAATTGTTGTATTCTAGTCTCTGTATTGCGAAAGCCTCTTTTTTTATAATAATAATAATTCTCAAAACTCTAAAAGGAATATTGTCATTTAACCTTCGAAGGGAATAAAGTATGCGATTGTTGGAACATCTGGTTTCATCTTTCTTTCTGATGACATTGCAAAATTGGTAATAAAATATTTTGAAAACTAATTGGAATTCTTCTAACAATCCCGGTTTCCCCCAAAATGCTAAGATAATCGAAAATAAAAATAACAACAATCTGTTTTAAAAATAATTTAATAATAATGCTTTGTTTGTTTAAGTTTCGAATAGTGAAGCAATTTTCATAATGTTTTTGTGTATAGCAGTATCGGTACTTATACTTAGTATTGATTTATTTGTTTACATAGTTCATGAATTTAATACGATAAGGTAATATTCTTCGCCTGAAAGGGCACTTTTTCCTTGGCTCATTTCACCACACAACAAAACCCAGTCAGTGCAATAAACCAATTCCTTCTTTTTTTTTTCTTTTGTGATATTGCTCCCCAGGCTCCAAGACATCGGCATATTTCCCATTCTTTCCTCTGTCTTTTCATTTTTGTCAATAACAAAAACCTATTTGATACCTTTATTACGAGAGAAGCTTGAGATATGTTTCGTTGAATGCTCATCCAAGCGTGGAAAAAATGTGAAAGAATTTCCGTCCTTTTAGAACGAAAAAAGTCTGCATTATATTATATTTATACTTCGAAATATGAATGATGAATCCGCTTGAGAAAGGTGGTGAATTTTTTTAACGTAAGTAGCATTACTTTATTTTGGATGTCTGAACTGTCAACTTCCGTATTAGATTTTTTATAGTGTTTAATAGCAAGTTGTAGGACCTTTGATGTCGCTATAAAAACTGCTAGATTTTCTGTCTTTTTCAGTTTTTAACACACAAGGAACCTGGTTTTATCCCACTTGTACATATTCATTCCCTACACTAAAAAAAAGTAGTTCTTCCTGTGTTCATGTGCAACGCTAACACTGTCTTTAATTTTAAAACTTGATTGTTTTATTGCTCTCATTTAATATTCCATATACACGCACAGCAACAAAACATATTTACGGTTTCGACTGACTGGTTGCGTTGCATTGCATTGCAGGGCCCGTCTTCTTCTTCATCCTCTCGGAACACCTTTTCCTCCAAGTCAAAATGTTGTCATGTATTTTGTGTTTTAATAAAATGAAAACTATTCTCGGCTACTTTTACGATTCTGGCGGCTTAAAATTTTGAGGATTAGATTCCCTTTTAGGCAGAATTTTCAGTATTATTATTATTACAGCTACACGACTACGACTGGTTGTCTTCCTATTATTTGTTGCATGTACTGTAGTAGCGTATCACTGGCAGGTGTTTCTCCACAAGAGTGCTTGACTGCCACTCAAAATGTTTGTGTGTGTGTGTGCGTTTTTATTTTAGACTTTAATTTCGCCGATCCGATACTTGTAGCAAAGGTAGTTTGGTTGGTTGGTGGTTTAAACTTCTCCGTATTTTCATTTAATACCTTCCAAACTTTGGAGAATTAGCATGTTTTCTGAGAGTACGAGAGAAACCATAAGTATTTCGTTTTATTGTCATTTTTTTTCCCCTGTAGCTTCTGTTTTTACAAACGCTTCCGCAACAGTCCAAGCTCAAAGTTGTGGTCGCTGTGGGAAAGGAAAATGATTGAATATTCTTGGGCCGTTCTTGTGAGGTGGTGTTGATGATAATGATATAGTCATTTTTATGAGTGGCGAGGAGACATGAGCAGGCTGTAAAATTCATTTCAAGCTGGCCATATCCCATTATTACAGACGGTGCTATGATTCTACTCTTAGTTGCTATTTCAAGAAATAAGTAAAGTCTTTTATAACACCAAACCAATGCGACCAACATAATCTGAAAAAGAAGCCTTCCTACAAGACTCCGTGTTTCTCATGCAAATCTTTCTCAAGAAATATGCGAGAATTTTCCGACGGGCACAGTTGAATGAATCCGACATTTGAGAGAAAAAAAATGTACATGAGTATAATTCATGGCTCAAATTTTAAACATAAACCTATTCCACTGCCAAGTACTGCATACTGGAAAGATAATATTCATCGTTAATCTTTACGATTTAGCTCATCTCACCCTCTCTGGTTGCAAAAATACTTTATTATGTACGGTTTAAAAAGTTTGCCAAACAGATAGACATTAAAGGGTTGAGTCAACTTGGCAGATTTAAGCACTGACATTGATTCAGCTACAGACATCACTATCACTATTTCCTTGAGGGATGCTCCCACTAACTTGTATTTTCTTAGTGGGTGGTAATGCATCAAAAACTGTCAGGGGGAAAATTGTCGCAGCAGGGATTTCTGCTCCAACTGTTTCAACCAGGAAAAAAGACTGGGGTGATGCGGACTCTTAAGAATAGAGTAGCATTTCCCTAACCGCTCATCGTTTGAACAAGTGTCGAGGATTTGAATTGCGAATAGGAATAATGATCAAGTGGTCGAATTGTCATGCTGCGTTTCGAAGCTTCATTGATCGGCTATTTTTATCGTCTTCACTGACAGGGACAGGAAGTTGAGTCGAACTTTTTACGGGACTTTTTTTACCCTCCATTTTCATATGCATCACGCACTGCTACAAAAACATTAAAACATTTCACAACTGCATTGCTAGAAATCCGTAGGTAAGTCAAAGTCAATATATGAGGTGTACTTACATGCATAATTCGAAGGTAGACCTCGGTTAACAAATCCTTTGGCGGGATCACAGAGTTCGCAATATCATTATTAATCGAATTCGTTCAGCATTTTCTTCAGAATGATATCATAATTATACTTACTTTAATATAGTAAGAAACAGGAATTTATGGAATAAAATTTTGAAATGGATTTAATTTGATTTTTGCAGGTAAACAAACAGCATATGCCTGTGAAGGCACCGTTCTTCGCCTTGATGAAGTCCAAAATCAATTCTTGTCCTCAATGGAACGTAAGTGAAATTTTTTCTCATTTAAATTAAGTACTCTGGAGCTTTTAAAATTATATACGAATGTAAAAAGTAAAAGAAATGGACGAGTAGTCGTACAGTATTTTCATCTTCGTTTCATGACTTTTACTATCTCCAATGATGAAATTGGTTTTTGGAGATAATGTAATTGTAAAAAACGATCATAAATATTATTTTGCGAGAAATGTCTAGTCAAGTTCAAATGCTTCATAATGGAAATAGATATATTTGCATGCACATTGAAACAAGCCATTTTCTATTCACTGCCCTTTTGCTAAAAATTTACGAGCGCTGGGTTTAAAACTATGACGAGCCTGTTGCCCTTCTATGGAAAATGCTTTGTTAAAGTCAACAACTTCGCCTGCTCATTTATTTTTCAAGAACTCTTCACTTCTGCCCTATAACCATGCGATAAGCGTTGAGCATAAAGCACAAAACTTCATAAAGAAGTGCAATGATGATGATAGCCATCCTTTTCTCAGTTTTATGGTGCAGGCATTTTCGCCTGTGTATTTCCTTTTTTAAGAGGGTTACAGTAGGAGGCTTCAACTTCCCAGGCCGGGCCATCATCACTATCACCTTCCTTTCTCCATTCCATTTCAAAAAGGCATGAGAAATAAACTTTTTTTCAGAAGCGTCAAATAAATAGTTCGGCTACAAGCATTTATTTTGCATGACCATTAAAGGTGTACAACAAGTGAATATTGATGTTGCCAACGATTTCCATGTGTGTACAAAGGAGGGGCAATACAATTGAAAAATGTGATTTGTACGTAACCCTTCCCATTGCTATGTTTGCCTCACAAATGATTTATGAGTGGACAAGTTCATTTTGTCTCGGCCTCTTAGCAAGTAAAGTGCGTACAATTAAGAGGAACATGATTAACTAATTTAAAACTTCTGGAGCACGCAAAAATTGTCGTACCAAGTAAATACATTGTACTTTTACTTATTCATTCAGGCTAATTCTATTATTATCTCGAGTAGGTGTTCTCAATTATAAGTAACTTTATGTATCTTCTTTGAAATGAATAAGACTGTTGTTTCTTCTTTCATGTCAAAGTTTTTTTTTCAATTAGATATGATCAACAACCTTGAAGAAATGAAAATGACTGGGAGTAGTGGTCATCAAATTAGCTGATTCACTGCTCACTAGATACTTCTATTTAAGGGACTGTAGACCACCCTCATTATTCCATCTTTTGTGTGTTCATTCTTTGAAAATTTATTGTATGTCATGAGTGTAAAGATATAAGTCAGCCTGTAATATATTTTTTTTGAACGGCCCATTGAAAATGGCAATTTCATCCGTTTATCGTCATTAATGCAAAATGAGCTTTTCCTCTTGACAAGGAATAGGTCACCTACATACCACAGCACAATGTATTCCCCCCATTCAAATTCCTTAACTATTATCCCTTAAGTGTTTTGTTTGAGGACATGTCGAAGAAGTGGTTGTATTGACGAGGCGATATTTTTTAGTGTTAACGTGCTTCATAACTGCTTGTCATCTCCATTTCATTTGTCGATGAGATACTGTCTGAATTGTAAAAAAATATTAGCCTGCGTTAAAAAATGGCGATGATAATGGCTGTCAAGATGACTATGATATTTTTTTAATCTGCGGATATTTGCGCTCATCTTGTGTCTTCTCCCTTCAGAAAGTAACAATCAGAATATGTTGAGATCCCCATCTTTGAAAATTGACGTGATCATTATTCTTACGAAGTGAAGAAGCATCGAGCGCCAGTAATTCAGTCCATTTACCTTTCCATATTTTACACATGCTGTATTCATATACGTGTCCCTTCAAAATTTCGATTTTTTATTGTACCATAGCTCACATAGCCTATGTCTAGCTATTATCATTGCAAGTAAGTGAAACTATTTTTACTTACATGTACCATCGAGAATCATATCATATTTCTGAAATGCCTAAATATACCATGAGTGAGCCAACCATGAGCCCTTTACGAACGCCAAATGAAGAGTCTTTGCATTCATCATTCCGTGACACGTATCTTCCCTTCATTATATTATCGGTATGAGATGTGCTTTATCAAAATTTGCACAAAACATTTTGTTGTGCTTGCTGTTGAATAATTGAAAATTGTCAGTAGATAAAGTGGTCAAAAAGACGTATGTGCAACAATTCCTCCGTCTGAGACTATGAATTCGAAAGCTCGTTAAAGCATTTTTCTCTCGCTTCCTCCAATAAGTGGAATGGAAATGAAGTTTGAAAAGCCAGTGAAGAATTCATATGCAATTTTAAACTAAATACATAGGTTTTATTCATGTTCAAGAAAAGAAAACGCTGAGGATTGGATGTGACGGCAAGTTCATATTGTAGAAGGTAGTCGACTTGTAGGAGAACAATTCATGTGAATTTGGCATAGTGTTGACGTGACGTGAAGATGCTTCATCGTGGCAATCACAATTTAAATTGTGTAATTATGGAATCACGTTAAATTAGCCCAAAAAATGTCTTTCTCAATGCATCCTTGAAACCGTTTTGTATGCAGATGTGCTACACGTGCCTTACTTTCTCTGAACCTCTCGTTGCTTCTGAATTAAGTCACGTTGGTAAATATTGTAATTGTAATTTAATGAAAGATGCTGACGCACACACAATCACGTCAACTATAGTCTATTTGAGCTATAAATTAACAATTTGCTGATGTTGCGATGTGTAACTCAAAGCAAAAGAGTTCATTTTTACGTAATGAAAAGTTAATTATGATATTATTATTTGGCTAATTTTATTACTGTTGACTTTGAAGGGTATTCGTTAAACGAGTTTCCTCTTGTTCACATGAGCCACTTCAACAACAGCATTTGATCTATTAATAAGCTTAAATGTCAATTATTCTTTTTTTTCAGATGTAATTATCAAAGGACGTGTAGTGTCATGGCCAGCACCAAGACTTTTGGAGACCCTTGTCCTGGCACCGTAAAATATCTCGAAGTTCAATATCAGTGTATACCAGGTGAGTTTTACCATTTTCGATACTATAGCTTTCAAGCAAACTATTCTAGGAAATTTGGGTCAATCGAATCAGCTTTCCCACACGAAGCACTTTTGTTACCGGAAAAGTTCGCATGTCTCAATTTATTGTAACTAGTGCTGCTTGAAATTAGGTGAAACTAAATTGAAATTTCAAACGTACAGCAGTACGACAGAACACAATCACATACGCTGAATTTTTTTAAAACTACAATTTAGCTTCAAATCTAATTTTGAGGCTCATGTAGTGCTTTTGATTTAATGGCTCGTCATTCGAAGTGCTTGTGCCTTGTAGTTGATTTTTTCTCTCTTTTACGTCATATTTCATTAATATTTTAGTTTTTATTCCATGTTGCTTTAGAAAGCTATGTCGTGTAATTGTGTTAGCTTCCTCTAACATTAGAAATGCAAACATTACGGAGGCGTGCTTCGGTTTTTTCATGAGACTAGAGAAGCACGTGCTATCTACATTAGTCCAACCAATATCCGTTGTCATATAGTCTTACTCGAGTTATTCGGCATTTTCTCCCTCTCTCTGCGAAAAAAAAATATTGAGAAAAATTAATGGATGAACTGAGAAGCGATTGCAGAATATCATGTAGAGTAAATGGAAGCCAAGTGTTTAGAATCCGTGATGGATTTTTCTCTTGCTTTCGGGATGAGAGGGAAAGCGAAGATTGTACACACCGCATATTTCTCATCTCCAGCTAAATTGAAGTCGCTTCATCATCCCACCCAATCTATTCCCTGTGTCACATAGACTATGCGGGATAATTCACGACGAATTTGCTTATGAGAATTTTAAAAGGGGAATTTGATAAGTGACTTTGATACAGCATTTAGGAAAGACTCTGGATTTCTATGTGAAATGTTTCTCTGGTAAAGGATGTAATTGTGGGATGCAAAATGCTCATAGATATTTACAGGAAGGAAGGGTATTAACGCCATTCACTCTCCTCCACGCTACTCCTTCTCTCATCAAACTAGAGAATTCAAATTCAAGTTATTTGGGGACGAGAGTTGAGAGTTAGTTTGGTTCGTTCCAACTCAACAACTGTGGGAAGGGTGACTTATGGAACATGAAGTAGAAGGAGAAAGCAAATACGTGTGTGCACTACGTAATCTGCATTCAACAGCTCGCAAGTCATCACATCACATTCTACTGGATTGGTTATGACAGGAAGAAGGGAAAACATGGGCTACATTTATTATTTTGGAAGTCATCACTCTCCGTTAAAAAATTAATAATATAAATGCATACACTTCGTTCAAACCACCCGTTGGACGATATGACAGTTCATCATGACGAGCAAGAAAATTTGATTACGACATTAAAAGACTTAAGGCTCAGGTGTAAGCCATTATCATCGCTTCCTACTGCTCAGATGCATCTATGGAAGCATGTTCGTGAATGTAAACACATGCATTTTATATTCCAACAACACAAACGAACTACTTCATCTTTCTAACTTCTTCTTTTTTTTTGTGTGCCAGTTTAACACAAGAGTTGGCTTAGAACTAACTCGCAACCAGTTTTCGTTAATCAAGGACGTCATCATTTTGTAAAGTGAATTATAAAACTCATTTCCGAAGCTCTAAGCAGTTTCCTGGTTCTAGGGCGCACTGGAATAAAATAAGCTTTTGTGAATTAAAAAATTCATCATGCCATGCCATCATGATGCTGTGACTTTCTGCTTGCACTCCATTTTCAGCCTCTGTACCATTTTTGCCCCTTGAATGCTTTTGTTTCTCATCGCAAATACTAATGAATACATTAATGTGTAAGCAATGAACAAGCTGCTAACTACTAAAGAAGGCAAACGGATTACATTAACTTTGGTAGATGTTTACTAAACCCAATAGTAAAATCCAGTACATCATAACAATTTCTGACTTGCTCCGAGGTTTATAGTTAATATGGAGAATGTAGAAAAAACTTCCTTTTTTATATAAAGTTTTGAAAAGCAAATGAGAAACAATACTAACAAGTAGTTTAAATGGGTTTTGAAGAGAAAAAAAATATGTGGGTTTGTTAAGAGTGCTTAACGAAATAAAAAATAGGACCAAAGAGGCTTATGCATTAAAGATGCGGAAAAGGGGGAAGAATATAGGTTTCGTTCGTCAAAAGATTTACATATCCTTTTCCGTATGCAAACCAGGTCCAAGGATGTAATATTTTTAGGGAATGCAATGCATGACTCCTTTTCCTATGTAAAGATGATGCCGTTGCCGTTGGTGGTGGTGGAGGCAGTGGTGATGATGGTGGTGTGGTTCCAAAAAAAAGACAGGATCAATGTGCTCACTCACTGACTGACTGAGTACACACTCATATTCATATAGAGACTTCCTACATTTTACAGGAATAAAAAAAGAACACGACGACTTCAACGACAACGACGACAACGATGATGATGCAGTTGAGTGAAAAAAAAATAGAGAAACGAAGAACATTGTGTTGCTTTCACTGAAGAATCTAATAGTAAGCATATGTGTGGAAAGCCAATAGATATGTTTTTCAGGGAAATGAGGCTTTTTATTTTCTCCAATTTTTATCTCTCTCTAGCCATTCCATACGATCCATCCATATGTATGGATTTGTAGTTAAGTCTGTTTGTTCAGCTATGGGAGGAGGTGGCATGGTGGTGGTGGTGGTGTAAGTACTGAACAGATCGATGGTATCATGGTGGCGGTGAAGTTGGTTATCTGAGACCCAGATTTTATATTTAGTGAACCGGAAAAAGAGGAAACTTTCCACTGTTCTTGTGTAATATAATGTATTGGGATCGAGTTTAGCTCCTAAAATGTATTGTATGGCGTGCATGCATTCACGTTGTTGGTGTTGTTGTTGTTTTTTTTTATTTTGTGATATGAACAAGGCAACAGCAATAATAATAGCAAAACGCATTAATATCATTTTGATGTATAGATTTTCATTTTCTCCAGTTTTGTGAACTTATTGAAAAAGTTGCATGTTTGTTTTCTCTGGCGGTGGCAAGGCAGGGTGGTGTGTGATTGAGCAGCAACAGCAGCAGTGTCCACTCTCGCGGTTTTTCACCACTAAATACTCTTTCGTTTCTCCAAAATGCAAGAGAAAGTGTAACAATGATGGAGAAATAGTTTTCCATTATTTACATACGAAAACAACAACAAAAAATAGGAAAACAATCGCTGCCTCTATAATTTCTTGCTAATCGTTTGAAAATAAACGTACGATTTGTTCCCAGTGGGAGTGTGGCAACAACAGCACACTCTCATTTTAAGTCTTTTCACTAAAATGCTAATCTGAATTTGGAAAGGTGCATACACTCTTAAAAAAACGCTGGGTTGTGGCGAAAGCCTTTTGTTTTAAAATTGAAGTTTTTACGAAATGCCTCTCTCTCGATTTACATGTTATTTCCAGAGAGAACTTTGCATTTTTATTAGTACGCTGTTTCTACACACACAACGAAAAAAACAGGGCTGGACCGGATATACTTCACTGGAAAATATGAAAAAGTAGAGGAAAAGTAGTTTGAAAAGATATCGTAAACCCAAACCAGAAATAGAAAGTTATGCTGTAATGAGACGTTAAGTCAATTGTATGAATAGGAATTTTTTTCCCTTCTTTTTTTGCAAACGCAAAAATATCATCAAATACTGGAGGGGGAAAAATAAATAGGGGATATTCAATTCACTATTCCACTTTGTTTGCTTTTTTTATTGTCCACTGGCCCGGTCTAAGTGAGATTGAAAATAAGAGGCTTGGCTCGATTTCGACAAAATCTGCACGCAGCGTAAAGAGTTTTTTTTTGTTTAGTCCATCGACTTTACTAATTTACATTTCTTTATATTTATGCATGACAATGTACGCTTTTTGTTACACATGTTTTACTCACATGTGGAGCTGGGAAAAAAATGTTTTAAACGTAGAGCTTTCTACTAAACTGAACTGAAGTCTGGGGAAAACAGTGGTTAATAGCATGGCATATGACTTGATAATGCTGGAGTTTGTATTGTGATGTGGTCACGAGGCTACTCACTCGTGAAATACATGCATCCAGCAGAAAGGCATTACGTTACCATATTTCCAGCAAAACATTAGCTGTCAAATGCATGTACACTTCTTCCTACTTTATAATAACAAGTTACAATTTTTTACGTATGAATTGAAAAAAAAAGTTTTAGTCTTTCATACTTTTTTTTGGAATGAATCACGAATACTATTTTTATGGATTTACTTAGGCATCAAGGAATATAAAAAAAGAGAGGAAAAAGTAATTTATATGTGGTCATGCATTATTATTAATCAAGTTTTCCCTGATATTATGAAATCCTTTTTTGTATGATTTCTCATCGGTTTGTTCCTGTAATGTCTACTCCCTTTTTCGTTTCCCGCATGCACGTAATTTGTTTGAAAAAGGTACTTGCATTTTGTGGGTTTTTGAGTTCCTTTCTGTTTTTTTTTTGGAAAATGATTTTATATTGATGATAAGTCTTCTTCCATTGCCTTCTCACATCACTCTGACTATTTTGGGAGAAGTTTTTTTTTTGTTAAAAAAAAGTTTGTATTGTTTGTAGTAGATGTTACATGACATGGAACAATGCAACTTGTTCAATTAAATGGATTGCGTTTGAAGGTTACATGAAAATCTATGGATGATGATGGATTCACAAAGTTTTGCTTTGCTCGCTCTACTCAGGTCGTCCAATCCTTTCTCACGTTACATTGCTTGCTAGCTTCGGTGCATATTCTAAAAGTAAGTTTCTTTTTGCGTCATAGTCATGATTCATGTACGAAACAAGAACTACTATTTTTGGTGTATTAATCATTTCCCATTTCTACCAAGATGCTCTTCTCCTGAAGACTTGAAATTGAATCAAATAAACTCTTTGAAATGGAAAGTTTCATGGGCTTGGCTTTATTCTTATCCACCTAAGTAAATATAATAATGATTGAGAGATGAGATGAGATGTGATGACTTTAACGTCAACGTCTGAGCTAAAAGAAATGACTAATTGGACTAGGTGCTGCTAAGTCCAGAAGAGAAATGACGCAGAAATTGCATGAGAAATCGTTTTCCTCTGCATTTATTCCATTAATGTTTGTCGTTAAAATATCCTCACGTTGTCACTAGTCATTACCACGCAGAAGTAATTGTAACAGCTCGATGACTTTTTTTCTCTTCTTCCAGATAATGATGACATAACCAAAGTGATATGCGATATAGATATATTTTTTTCTGTTTAGTTATTGCTTCGGTAGTTGTGGTTCTTGTATGACCAGAATTAATCCAGCTCGACAAGTATATGTACCTATTTTGTCATCAACATCACTGATGTGATGGGAATGAGTTGGGAACCTTTCGTCCTTGTTTTTCTTCGATGTTGTTGCTCTTCTTTATGAAGTAAAAAAAACGAAGTCATTTCATCTCCTTCTTGAGCTTCTTCATGTATAATATTATTACAGCCTTTTCTTAACAAGTTTTTCCTCCCTATTAACGTTGATGAACCTCGCGAAAACTGAGATGCGCTAGGCTAGATTTCTTTTTTTCCACACTGGAGCAGATAATGACAAGTGAAAAGGTACATGTTTTGAAGTTTTTTTTCCTGCGTACACGTACACATTATTATTATTATTGCATGTATGCATTGATGTTAACACTTTATTAGAAGTAGTACTAAGGGTTTTTTGGCTTCTCTCGCATTTGTTTTGTCGAAACTTTTTTTTTGTTACCAATGAAAATCCTTCTGCTGGTTTTTCATTAAACCAGTTCAACTTTTTTTCTCTTCCTCTCCAATTTCAGCTTGTTATGGACAAAGTTACGTTGTTAAAGAGAGAAAAAGGAAATGCAAAAAGAGTCTTAAAAAGAAAGTAGATTTGATTTTTTCTGAATGGTTTTTCTTCTGGAATTCATTTTTTTGTCTTTGAATCTTCTGCTAAGTTGACTGTAAATTTTCAACATGTGTGGAAATGGTTGTGTGTGTGGGCTGATTGCTCACATTTTTTTTGTATATTTTGATGAAATGTAAACCAAACCATGCATAGGTAGTCATAGTAATGATAACGAGTATGAGTCGGAGGAATAGTATTGTTGAGATTATGGTGCCGCAATATAAAAATTCATGTTTCATTTCATGGAATCATATGCATATAAAGGTTTATAAAACGTGAGGAGATGTAATTGGTGGCTGTTGTTAAATGAGAATGACTTTGCTGCAGTTTCTTGTGCCACCATCACCACCACCACGACTAACTACACTTACAGCCATTGATCCGGTGTGTGGTAAACGTTGGATTCAATGTTATGCTACTCTCAGAGAAGGAAAGACAAAGGTGAAGAAGTTTGTCTTAAAAGAAGAAGACGAGGCGAGGCGGCATGGTAAAAGCAAGAGAAAAAAAGTCAGTAAGATGAAGAAGGAAGGAAAACGTAGTTTGTTTTTTCTTCCCATGCTGTGTGCTTACATTGTTTGGAGAAAGGTTTTTTGGACAGAAGAGTCTTTTTTTTTTCATGAATACATTATGCATGCATGCGTGCTTACATGAATAGTTAAGGCATAATATATAATCTAAAGGAAGTATGTCTTAAGTAGTAAAGCATCAAATGTCTGGAGACAAACAAGAAGTATTTGCTTTGGTTGCTGATTCTCTTTCTATATAACATTGATATACTTCTTTTTTTTCTAAACAAAAAGTTTTTTGCTGTTGCCGTTGTTGCTGGTCTGGTGAAAGGAAGCTCAGCTCTCACAGCTGAAAATAGTATGCATGCATGCATGAAACTCACATCGTATAAAAAGAGATTGAAAACGGAAGAAAAAAAGGGAGAACAACTTTTTCGAGTTGTTATAATATAATACCTTTCCTGAACTTAACCCAGCTACACACACACCTAGATAGAGTGAAATCCATGATGGAACATTTCACGTATGCCGCACCATCTTACTCCCACTACATACTTACTTTCGAGAAGAATATTTTTTCCTTAAAAATATCCTCCTGCTGCTTCCTTTCGAATATTTTTTGAGCAAACGAACGACTAACTCAATGCCAAGCTAGGCCCAGAACCTCACACCATGCAAGGCAAGGCAAGCCAACACTCCTCTGCCACTACTGCACTGCGCCCCTTTTTTTAAAAAAAAAGAGAACTTACTTTACTACTCATTATTAGAGAAAGCAGAAGATTTGAGGAAAAAAGGCTTTTAAGCCCGTTTTCTCACAAGTTTTGTGCTTGCAAGTTGCATCAGATTCATAAAAGGCGTAGGAAGGGGGAAAGAAAGAGGAGAGGTGTATAAAGAGTACCCAATGCTTTTTGTATTGTTATTATTACTAATAATATGCCTCACAGGTTCATTCTAAAAAACTATGTATGTTTTGAAATTCGAAAAGTCTATTCTATTCTTTTCTCGAGCATTCAGCCTGTTTTTGAATCCTTTGTTTCCGGTTTTCCCTGTTTTACATTCCCTATTGAAGGAACTCTACTGGTTTACTCGTTTTTATGGATTTTCCACTGTTTCGTTCTTTCATAAAGTTTTCTCACACATACAAACACACACACACACTCATATAAGTATGTTCACATACAGAGAGAAATTCGTAACGTATCGTAAGAACAGGGACAAGGAGAGATGGGGGAGTTCCACATAGTTTCACTTAAACTTTTCAGTTTCGTAGGACGAAAGTGGGAAGGCGAATGGGGAAAAGAGTTATGTTTAACTATTTGCTTTTGCTCCATGTGCTTTAACTTTTAGCGACCACCACCGCTGCCACCAATATTACCACCATCGTTGTTTTTCCACAAGTAGACGACTCCTTCTTCTTGGAAAGGAAGAAGGATAAGGAATACTTTTGTGAATTATAATAACAGTAATCCCATTATTGTGCGCTTACCTAATTGTAACCTTTTCTCTCTTTTTCTCCCTTGAATGTAGGTTTTCGGAATGCTTATCATTCCAAAAAAGCCCTGTTCAAAACTCTCCGCTAAAATTGTAAATCTAATCTTGGAGCACTCGTACGTACTCAAAAAACTCGGGTTATTCCACTTTTACACGTGAGATATGCTCTATTCAATAAGGAATGGTATGAGGCAAGGCACGTAGCATAACATCATGATTGCATGCTTTCACTCCCTTTAACTTCAATGAACATCCACATGCGAACATAAATTGTTGTACACAATCATAAACATACATTTTACGTGTAACTCTTTTTTGTCTTTCTCCATCCGCTCTCAAGAGAGAGAGGGAGTCAGAGCAAAAATATGGAGTGAAAACGGAGGGAAGCGCGACATCAACGAAACCTGAACACCTCTTCCTCTTCTTCCTCGTCGTCGTCGTCTTCTTCTTTTTTTTCTTTATGACTTGTCGTTTCACTTCAGTTGTCATTAAGCACGAGTGCAAACTGCAAACCACTACAAGAAGAGGAAGTGAAATCGAGCTTAATGTCCTGCTTTTATGGGGAATAGAAGGAATACTCTTACAAATCTCATTTGTGCGCTAAGGTTCCACCGCACATACTACCACTACCACCAAGCAAGCTCAGGAGGAAGAAATAATAGAGAAAATAACAGTAAAATATATGTGTTTGCAATAATAAAAAAAAAGTAGAGCTTCTTGCAAAACATGTGTTTTCCTCACCAAAAGTATTTTATATGCATTATTGGTGGCACTGAAACTCGTCTCATTTCTGCCGCCGCCAATGCCCTATAATACTAGCACTACCACGTTGGAATTTAGAACTAAGAAAATATTTTATGAACCCTTTTAGGCAATATAAGCACGCTTCATTCCTAAGAAAGCAACGAACCACCTCAACCCTATGCATATTTCCATGTAGCAGTAAAAAATGAATCTGACTTTCTTCACAATATGTTAATGCATACGTGTTTGTGTGCACGTTCAAACGTTTTGTGTGACTGCTCTTATCGCTTCTATCGGGTGATGTAATTTTTATGTGCTGAAAATTTGTTGGATATTTATATTTTCACGACATGAGCATAAGACGTTTTCCCTGGTTTCCCCCCCTTCATAGACTCAACTCATTTGCCGGGAAATGAGGTGCCTGATTCCATTCGCAAAAAAAATTGCGGTGACTGACTTTTTTCATTCACCTACTCGTTTTCTGTGAGAGAACACGAATTTCAAGAGGCATCAAGAAAAACATATGTACTTAAATCTGATATCTTGTAGCATAGCCTCACATTTACTACTCGCGCACAACAGCTCCTCTACATTAAAATAGCCTTGTCTTGCGTTAACTACTTTCTCCTACATTCAGAAGAAGAAGAAAAAAATGGAGTCTTTCTCTAGACGATTTCAATGCTTCAAGGAAAATGTTGCCTTTTTACATTTCTTGGTTTGTTTGTTTGTTGGTTTTTAGAGGCGGAGGAATAAGTAGTTTTTGCCCTCCAGATTTGTTTGTTTCATCCGACCGAATTATTTGGTCTTCTATAAATGGGCCATTGCATTGGCTACTACTGCACACTACACAATTCCATATAAAATGTGTTTTAACTCTCTGCCTCCCCTCATAAATTCAAAAAAAAGGGAAAGAGCCTTTCATTTTCCACTTTCACACGAGCTTTATAACGTGTGGTCGAAGAGAAAAACCGTGGGCGATATGCGTAACCTAACAAAATGTATCATGTTTGATGAAGGGATTTGTATAAACTGTGAAAGAGCTCCGGTTTCCTAAGTTCATTTCATTCCAAAAAAAATGATTGAAACTCATTTATACTAGGAAAAAAAACGTGATGCTTTTTATTCCTCAACTTGGCACAAGTATAATCGTTTAAGGTTAATTTTTATGTGGGTTGATTGGTAGGTTGGCAACAGTGGCTGGACAGGACAGGAGGCTGAAAATGAATGTGAAAAAGGCTTGTAGTTGAGTTGATTCCATTCTACTCATTCGTATTTCCCCCAATGTTTAAATGCAGCCACACATTTTTTTTCTGTTTATTTAAAACGGTTTTGGATTTATAGCCTACCCGTTAGATCTTTTAGATAGGATCAAGATAACGCCAAATTATGGGGTATTCTGTGAGACTTGAGACAGAATGTCAAGTATGAGTGGATTTTTACAGTAAATGAATTTTTTCATGCTTCAATCACATTCTCCAGTTGTATGTTTTTCAGTTTGAGAACAACGCTTTATTTGAATAGAACGTGAGCTCTGCACCTGTATGACTCATATGTAATGACTATTGTTGTGCGCGCATAGGTACTCACGATACCGAAATTCAGGTGGAACATTAGGCAACAAGGATTGTAATATGCTTTCGCCGAACCTTTCTTTCGTGCAATTTTTTTGACAGGAAGTCACTTTAGTGTTGCTGTTTGTGTGGTCCTTTTCCCTTTCCTTTCATTTTGGATTATATTATTGATTTTTTTAGCATTTTCAATGAGAAAATTAGCTCATGAATTTTTCCCCATAAACAACTCATGCAATGTTCGGTAGCTCACCTCGTGACGAAAAAAGAGTGTATAAAGGGTTGAATGACGCTTCTGATTGTGAGTGAATGAGCTATCTACATTATGTTAAGGTAAGAAATAATGAATTGCTTTTTAAAATAAAAACCGCTGTGCTTTTCTCTTTGTTACTTTCACGGGTTATAAGTAATCTATCTAGAGCTATTTTAATTATTACAAACATTAATCTCAGTGAAATATAAATCTCCCATAATCACGTAAAATGAAGGGGAAAGCTGGTTCATTTAAAAGTCCAAATTACGTGGAGGAATGAAGGAAGGACTATTAAGTATACTTATACATTTTCAGTTTCTCTTTGTAATAGGATTTTTGGCTTTGTTTTCTATTCCAGCGAGCTCATTGACTTCCACAACTCCACGAAGTGTGATTGGAGGGAATCGGGCAAATCCTCCATGGCAAAGTCCATCTAATCCCTATCCAGGGTCAACTCAGACTAAGTCGGTAGATAGTAATGGAAATAGGGGAATCCTTCCGTCAACGAATGAGGAGCCTTTGGCCCCAGACATCATCTCGTATGGCACTTCAATCTTTGGCAATTTGTCAAAGTATGGTCACAGTGAGTATCCTGGTGGTGTGCATCCACTCCTTCCAGAGCAAGATAATCCGTCAGGAATCGTGACGACAACAATCTTGCCACCGTTATCTTCATCATCGTCCTCTTCTAGTAGTGCCGTCCTTTTAAGTGAAGTAAATCCTTTGGTCCCTCCCGGCTCATCTTCTGACGCTGACGATGGGAGTCTCCGGGTCATGAACTCCGATGAAGATGACAGTTTAAGTGAAAGTGATGACAAGCTTTGGGCTGGCATGCCAGACAAAGATGGGGTGGGTGATGTTACAGAGAGTTTGGACTGGTCACAATACGAGAGAGAAAAGTCAAAAATGGACAATGGAGGAGAAACCATGTGGTCAGATAAAGTTGCCGGCGGGGGGGATTCTGCTGGAAACAAGAGACCGAAAAAGAAAGGACCCTTAAGGGATGATAATAATAGTAACAATAACATCAATAATGAAAATGCACTTGGACCTGTTCGAGGGGTAGTAACTGTGAGTCCTACGGTCTTTCCAACACATCGGAGTCATGGAGGCTTGGATGAAGTTGATATGGATAAAAACCATCGATATAATTCGCCTCATGGTAAAAATGCATACTCAAAAATCATTTAATCGTTTTGCAACATAAAAGTTGAACTATGACATTCGAAAATTGTTTTCATGTAGGTCGTGACATAAGCAAAGTTTATTGCGAATCAAGAATGGACAGGGGTATGTACTGGAATTGGACCATGATTGGAGAGGTTGCAAAACAACCATGTCCTGGCGGTGCCTCTGGTCTTGCTAGATGGAAATGCGTAGGCAGCGAACAGACTAATATGCCAACGTGGTTTCCCGAATTTCCCGATCTCAGTGATTGCAAGTCCGCTTGGCTTCTCAGTCTCCAGGTACATAAGCTTTTAAGTGTCCTTCGAGATTATGTATTAAAATTAAACCATGACATTTACATTTTTTTCTTGTGGGATGCTCTGCATTTTGTGGTTTTAATAAGTAGAATATTATTCTAGTAGAAAAAAAATCTGACTTTCGTGTAGTATGAAAGAGGAGCCCGGTTCGTCCTAGTGGCCCCCAAGCATTATAATACAGTTTTTAGTTTACGAGATGTTGGAATGAAATTTTGCATAATTCATCCAATTTTATTTTCACAGGCAAGGGTATTAGAAGGAGATAGAATTTCAAATGTGGCAAGCGATCTCGCTCAGGTCACGAGCACAAAACAAATGTACGGTGGAGATATTGCTGCTGCAGTGAGGATAATAAAAACCATAGCGACTAGAATGAACGATCAGTTGCGCACCTTAACGAACCAAGTTAGCAGAGAAGATTTAGCGGCGGAACTGCTTGGCTTGATACTCGAGGCTGGAAGCAACCTGCTGGAACAAACTCGACTTGTACCTTGGAGGGACTTGAGTTACGCCGATCAAATGAAAATAGCTACTGATCTTTTAGTAGGCTTAGAAGATAATGCCTTCCTACTCGCCAATGTGGTCAATTCTGAAAAAACTCTCCGGAAGTCTGTCAAAAATATATGTAAGTGTCTTCCTCCTTTCTTTCCTTCTTATTTAACAAATATTAACTCTGGAGACTTGCTGACATTTTTAAAAAAATCCCCAATCTTTCATAATATATGATATGCATACCTATTCCGTTGACGCATCATGAACTTTTTAAAGTTGAACCCTAGTTTTTTTTTTAATTTTTAACATTGCCCCATCTCCCTGAACACCCATTCCTAATGATGCGCTAATTAAATGCGTAAAACTACTTGCTCAAACTCAAGCTAATAGAATTTCTCTTCGTTTCCAGTGTCGACTATTTACGCGATCGAAGCAAACAACGTTCGAGAGATCAATTTTCCTTCCGAGTCCTCAGATCATTGGGGGCGGCTTGGAGATGTTTTGACGATGCCTGCAGAAGCACTTAGGGAGAATAGTGACGGAGGTCTTGTGCGCCTAGTCTGTTTCGCGTACAACAATTTAGAACAAGTAAGTACATTAAACCCCCCACACATCACTGACATCACTTGTTTTGAAGGTGACATTATGGGCCAAGGCCAATATGTATGTAATTCATAATTGACTCAGGTTTCGCTAGTATCAAATCACTTTTCTACTTGTTTTTGAGGAATAATTGTATTTCGCGTTGAAATGAAGCTTTTAAAAACTTTCATAAATATCCTAAAGTGGAGGTGGGACCACCTCTTCATTTGCATTGAATGAATTAAGTTTGTAATGAATAGAGAATCATCATCAGTGATCGCAATTGCGACAGAGACATTTATTATTTATAAGGTTTTAAATTTTGATATATAATTTACAACCATTCAGGTTCTGCAGCCATTCAGCCCAGAGCGAGGAAATGAAGTTGGAGAGCGGAGGAAAGTAGTAAATTCTCGTGTCATTTCCGCTTCATTAAATCAGGGACGACACATCCAATTAGCGTTACCCGTTCAGTTGACGCTCCGTCATTTATTGCTTGACAATGTGAGCAACCCTCAGTGTGTGTTTTGGGATTACACTCAAGAGTAAGTGAAAATTTTCTCCCTTTCATTCTCATTCGCCTTCTCTCTTTTTTTCCAATTTTCACTTTCTCCTCTTCTATTTCACTCCCCCAGCAGCTATTGCTAATCTAGCTAATTCTATTTTTGTAATTATACGGAGGATAATCAAATTTCGCGACAATAGCTTTTATGGCTGTCCATTTGAATGGGACAGTTCGCTGAAATATGTATGACTGGAGGAACTAAACTACAAATACAAGAGTAGATAGCATTATTATTCGACAATTTCCACTCACTCTAGTCGTGTGGTCTATATATACGAAGTGGTTTTGCTGCTGGAAATGTCATCATGAGAACTTGAGACGTTCATTTCCGAAACCTTTCTCCTCGAAAACTCTCGAGATGGTTGTGTGTGTGGGCTTTAATAATTTTTCAGCGGTATAATTCCATTTGCATAAGCGTACGCTCAAAACCTATTATTCCTGCGATGAAATTGACTGATTTATTGTGGAAACGTCTCATGACCATGTAAATTATCACACACTAGTTCAATTATACGACATGTCCTTTCCCCCTCAGCTCTACTACAGTTTAAGTTTGGAGCTAAGACAAGGGAAGAGCAGACCAGAACCACTAAACTAGATCCTGCTGCTGCGAGATAGAATCAACTTTTGCAGTTTAAATCCATTTCATTTTTTTTTCTAACACATTCATTTCCATCTTTCACTTTTACGCCTGTTCCTTTTCTTCGAGATCGTCATTGGACATGAGGTTTAAGAATGTGGAACTTTGTTATTTCTAGTAAATGGTCGGAGGAGGGATGCCGCGTTGTTAAAACGAATCGAACACATACCATGTGTCAGTGTACCCATCTCACAAATTTCGCCATCTTGATGGATCACGAACCCACACCTAAGCATCTACCCACGCCAAAAGTGTTGCAGGTGAAATTTAACTTTCTTTTTTCTTAATTTTTCAAACTGTAAATGTTGGAAATGCGAGTGTTTCAAAATGAACATATTTTCTCAACAGATTGTTATGTACGTATGCTCTGCGCTGGTCATTTTGTGCCTTGCCCTAACAATTATCATCACACATTTCTGCATCCATGGCAAAGTAAGAACTTTTCCTTAGTCATAAAAAATTCTGCTGGCGAAGTTCTCATTTTGACACTAAAATTTTCTTTATTGAATTTGCAGGTATTCCAAACGATGATTTTGAAGAATCTATTCTTCTGTTTACTGATGGGCGAACTGATTTTTGTGTTTGGCATCAACCAAACGAACAGCAACTATGGATGTACATGTATCGCCATCGTGCTTCACTTCTTTGCCCTTGCCTCCATTCTCTGGCTCTTTTTACACGGTAAGAAAAAAATAAAAATAAATAAATGATTGCTGGAATAACTTAAATTTTGTGAAAGGAATTTTGTATTAAAGGAGTCGTTTTTGTTTATGCAAAGGATTTACGACTATCTCGTTAGAAACCAAAATGTCGTTTCTCTTTTGCGGTCGTCGTAAAAAAAGTGACTAGGAAAAGACTTTGCGCAATTTATTTTTTTAATGAATTTGAAAGAGGAAGGTCTGCATGATTAAAGGTTTAAAGAAAATAACATTATAATATGCATTTTGATACATTAGTAGCTTCGGTAGTAACTGAGGACAAAAAAAGAAGAATCCACTAATATGCGGAACCGGACCAACAAACCCACACACAAAACACTCCATTATTAGACCATGAATTATGTTATTAGTCGTAAATCAAGTGAAGATAAAAGCGGACAGGAAAGGACCCTTTTCTGTACATGTCGACCTGTACGAACTAGAAAAACAAAGAGAATCATTTTTGAATATTTTGAACAATATTGTGTTCCGTTCTTTTCCAACGTTTTCATTGAATGTGACTCTTGCGTAATCGGAACAAGCTCAACTCAACGCGACTTTTTTTTAGAGAGATGTAGTTACAAGCCAGTGACAATGTCATTTGAATACACGGGGAATTGTATTTCATAATATATTTTTTTCTTTGAACATTTTTCAGGCTTCCATTTGCATCTGATCGTTGTTGAAGCAGCAGAGAGTGGATTATCTCGTCAATTGTGGTATTATGGAGTCTCATATGGCTCCCCTGCTATAGTCGTCCTGCTGTCCTTTCTCCTGGATCCGAGAAGTTACCGTAGTGAGGAATATTGCTGGATTCAAACCAGCTTTGCATTGTTATGCTTCGTAGGGCCAGCCGTCCTAGTCGCGTTGGTGAGTATTTCACGCTATTTTTTTTTTTCTTTGTTCACTTACAATTGCGTACATGCATGGATGTGTGTAGGAGTTATGGACATCAATTCATGGCAGTGAACTCTAGATAAAAAAAAATACTTTCTCTCGCAGGAAGCATGAATTTTTCCAGTTGTCACATTAAAATGTGCTTAATTATTTTTATGTCATTCTTCATTCCTACCACAAACTGCTCGTGAGAATGTCCATACCACTTCCCGAAAGTATCTTGTAATTTGCATCCATGCATTTGTGTATTTTAGCAAAAAGCATGAGAGAATTAAAATGTTACTCGTGTTTTCCAAACGTAATATTCTAGAATGCTGCGATTCATTAAAATGCCATTGTGTAATCAAGCATAATGTATTTCTTTTTCCTTACCACAGGCTACCGCTGCCATGATCATCTACACTTCATACAAAGTATGTGGGCTAGTTTCCACTATGCCTAAAAAACCAAATGACGACAAAGCACTGTATATTTATGCAAGGTAAGTCACTTTAGTTGATGGAAATTCTTTAAAAATAAAATGATGTGGGTGGTGTGTGATGTGATGTTTGGTGTATTCATTCGGAAATTAATTTCATTTTTCATTTATGATATTTTTAGCACATGGCTGCGTGGAAGCTTGTTAATTCTTTTCCTCATGATTTTATCATGGACTTTAAGACTGCTCGATTTGGAATCAGAATCCCCTTCGTTGTCATACGCTAGTAGTATAAGTATTGCTCTAGAGGGAATCATTATCCTCATTTTTCACTTTTTAAAGGCCGAAGATGTAAGTAACTCAACAGAACCACAAGTTATAGACTGAATGACTCATCAGCCCTTGAATCAAGTTAAACAATTCAAATCTTTTGTTTCAGATGATTTCAAAGATTTGTGATTGTGGAAAGAGCTCGGATTCGAGTGATACAGAGATGTCTACCCATTCTCAACAGCAGCTCCAGGCTAATCAAATTGCAAACGCCACTCTTCAACCGGGTGGTGGAATGATTGGCGAACCCTGTCAAAATAACCATTTAACGACCCAAAGACTTCCTGATAGTGCACGACTTTTAACCCTTAGTCGACAACCCGTCGATGTTAGAAATCACGATGGAATTTATGCCAAGCAGTTAGCTGGAGTTGGAATGCAAGCTTCACCAGGTACACGATAAGAACAAAGCTTTTGTGATCAGACACGATATTTTCGAAGATACTTCAAGATACAGCTTTGTTTAAAACTTTTTGTACTGATCTTAATCTTTGTGGTTCTTTAGGTTTTGGTGATTTTGGTGCTGGTGGGATGACGGCCGGAGGCCATAGATACGCTGGAGAAGGAGCTGGCATCCTAGGTTTGTACAGTAAAGGTGGTGTAGGTATGGATGGTAGTTGGACGAGAGGAAGCAGCTATTCCGATATTAGAAGTGTTGGCTTCCATCGTAATGATCCTGTGTATGAAGAGATTGAAAAACCAAATCATATGTCGCCAAGAGCATCCGTCTCAGACCTCTCAGAGGATGAGGGTCACATATATCCCCATGATATTGATATATATCATCGAAATATCTACGGCCAACAGGTATGATACTTTTTTACTTCTTCTTCTCATTTGTCTGTTGAAATCTATCTTAAGACTCGAATGATTTTATTTTATATTTCCATCCAGGCCAGAACGTTATCTCACTACCACCCCCACATGCATGGAAATAAGAGAAAAATCGATATTCTCCAAGGAGGTGGGGAAGCAGCAAATCCCCTTCTTGCTTCCCTAAACAGGGGAATGCATCCTACCCAGTCCCAAACACATTACTCAACGAGGCACCGGAACCCCTCGTCGGAGCATCATCACCACGTCTCGTTAAAGGGACTCCATCCTGATGAACACATATTACAAAATGTGCATATGGTTTAGCAGTGAATTAAGTGTTAGTCATAATTAACCTAATATTTAAAACTGAAAGAACTTTATATATTATTTAATATTTTTATGGACAACATACAAGATAAACGAAGAAAACAAACTTTAGTCATAAAATAATTAATAATTCTCGAGATTTGAGCTGCAAGTGAATCTACTAAACACACTACCTACTAAATTAAGGCTAGTGACTGATTATGTGAAGGAATGTGACACCGTACAGCGCTGAAATCAACTGAAAACTTTGTCGTTCGTCACGCTATTATGTACCATAATGGAGATACATAAATTACGTGTGTGTGTGTCAGTTCGAATGGGATTTTGTGTAGCTCATTATCTTTGCAATCATCACCATAACCTTTAAGAATTGTTTTGTATTTTCACTATCAATAGCGGATTAACAGCGTTTACGATGGAGAACGTCAATTTCAAAAAGTATTACGTTATATAATTTACCTACTAAAATGCGACGAAAAATTTAGATTTAGGAGTTCTACGAAAACAGAGCATCACATTGTCGTACAGCTAAAACAAACCGAACCAAAGTCCAGTACTTTTTCCTAAGAAAAAATTTGTTCGGGTCAGCAAGAAGTCTTCAGGGGTTTCACAAAAGATAGCACTTCTTTGGAAACTTCATTAAACAAACATCCCTTTGCAACGACTTCTACGAAGTTCTGATTCCCTGTGGCCCTACGTGGCGTGGGCTGACCTCCTCATCATCGACCCTTAACACAATTTTCGTGGGAAAATATAGACTGGACAAGCGAATATTCTAGCTAGCAAAAAAAAAATATATTCACTTTGGACGCCATATGTGTATCGAAAGAGAGATCTCTATTGTTCGTGATGCGAATTTGTTCATAAAAAAAAGAACAATATCCCCATCCAAAAGTCCCGAAAAAAAATTTTATATGCTATAAACTTCATATATATTAGAGTTATGCCCGTACGTCGTTTTGAAACAAAAGGTGTACAAAACGAAGTTAGATCCCAAAAAAGAATATAATTATTACACTTAAAATTCTACATCTACTGATATATACATAGATATATAAATATATCTATATATCTGTTAAGGGATATAAAATATTATATTTCATATTTGTGTAAGTGGTTGTGACGACTAGCGTTTTGAACCTGCTGTTAAATTTTTAACTCTACAAACACATCTTTTACGCAATATTGACTGTTTTTAAAAGGAATATTTTCTCGCAAAATTATTGATGCCCTTTAAATTCTATCGTTCATTACTGGTACATATATTCCACCATCTTGTTAATCAATTAAGCTTGTACGACTTACCTCTAAACAACAATTGAAATTTTTCGTTATTCCTTTGAATATTTCCAACATGAATCTTGAATCTAAAGACTTCAATTTTTTTATGTTATGAAGTTCCTTGTTGACAATTTTTTTTCATCGCTGAAACCAGTGCTAAATCCCTCCGCAATTTATGTGGGCCGTTTAAAAGAACTCTACCACCTTGAATTTTCCCTGTTCATTTAGTTGCCATATTAAGTTTGTTGTTTTTATTTTTGCGAGTGAACATGTTATGTACTATCACGAAAGAGAGAGTGAAGAGTCAGAGAACTGAATTTACGATAACTGCAAAAGAAAGTTCATTGTGTGGACAGTAAAAGAATCCCAAACTGCCATTCTTTTTAGTAAAATCAAATCCTTATATTCATCAAAAAAATGGCTGTCTTTCACAATAAAACAATTTTAAAGTCCGAATTTGTAAGGAATTTCTGTCCGTCAATGTGCTTATATAATCACTATTTTTCAAGTTGTGAGAACTCATCAACGATTATGAGTTATCTATGATGGTGTTTGTGTTTTGAAAGAACACTCTTACTACGCAAAAATAGTCTGACTTTTGTCGCTGGATGAAATGTTGAAGGTGTGAAGCCTTTTTTCCAAGTCATTAATTTCATGTAATTTTTAATCAATAAGAAACATGTATTATTAGACTGATTATTTACAAATGTATTAATATAACGTTAAATTCTCCATAAGTTTATAAGCTAGATTTGTAATACGTCTAACCCTTCGAAAAACATTACAGTTGTTTGTGTGCTGTTATTACGTTTTTATATCATTGTTTTTTTTTCTCGCGATTAAATGGAATGACGCTATCAAAGCCACAGAAAAAAAGTTCCGATTCTTTCTACTCAAAAAAATCTTCTTATTTGCATTTACAAGTTAAACTCAATATTTTGATATATTTGCATCTACCGACATAATATCATTGCATTCAAGACAACTGCAGAACTGCACTTTCCAAAGCTTTAAAAACATCAAGACTTACTTTGTTAAGCAGAATTCATTTCAGCCTATCATATAACCTTTCTCCAAATTTGTGTGATCAATAGAACCGAAGACTTTCCTCGAATCCATGCATTTTTCATTGATCAATCATTCTTTAAAGTTCATATAAGTACACCTAGGTTGGGAGAAACTCATCATTTCGTCTTTGCTTACTTTGCATTTTAAAATAATAATTTCAAAATGAAGGACAAAAACGACTCGGACACTCATAAACGGATTTTAAATGTGGAACGTTACACATCAGGACCTATCCAAAAGCACACGGTGGTGGGTGACACTTTTCAGTTTTTACAGCTTCTTTCATTAGATTTCATACTAAAAATTTTTAAATAACGGTTTCAATTTAATATTTTTTGCACTGGTACACATAAACAAAGCCTGCGAATACAGAATGTCTGTCAAACAGCCACATTCACGAGAAATCAGAAGCATGGAGGGTAAACGCGGACAACTGGTTGACCACTAACCGTGCAGTTCACAATGAAAAAATTCAGGAACCTTTGTTTCACCAACCGGTGATTAGAATGGCTCCATCCTTGACTAAAATAGATTTCATACTCCCCGAAAAGGTTCACGTGTATTTTTCTTCAATTTTAAACACAGAAAAAACATTTGAAAGTAATAAATAATTCATTTGAAGGTATCTACAACTTCAAATTTGCGACACCTTCAAGATTCTCGTGAACGCTTAACAACAACGATGAAAGCGGATTACGTCAATTGGAATGATCAACCCATTAAAGAAATCATTGATACAATGCAAGGGTATCGGACTCCTAATTTGACTCCCGCGAAATCAATTGTTGGAGTGAGTCATGTCATATTTAGTCGTATTTTTGGTATACATAACTTTACTACTTTTTACACAACATTCAATGTAATTTTTGTACAGGAAGGATTTCGTGGTTGCATTTTGAAACCATATTATGCCGCTGGACCAATGTATGCTTCCGGTCATGGATTGGACTCTGAAAGGTCTATGTCAACCTTCTCATATTGGGTGTAGACGGTAAATATTTCATCCTCATCTCATCCAAAATTTCCTAAAACTCAATTATTCTTTTCCATAATTTAAATTGCAAAATCAACTTATTAGTAATGGGCATTTGAATAAAAGAAATCAAGTTACTCTGTCGTTAGCATTATTCTCGCAGACTTTTTTGTGATTATTCATTACATAATTATGTATTGGCAAAGGACTAGCACTAAAGGTATGTTAATTAAATCTAAACTTTTTGATATAAACACAAGTTTATTTGCAAATTCGATCGATGTATTAATAATTGAAGATAAAATGGAAACACCTACGAAGCCCTATTCAGACTTTACTCCTTCCAAAAGTTTGAACCAATTTTGTGCAAATTACAAACCTCAGGGCTAGAAAAAAACACAGTTTCATTCAATCGTGCTAAATATTTACTTAGGTGCGCTCCAGCTTCCCAGATGCGCATGGCGGAAATAATTTTCTACTTGCATAGTTGGTTCAACATAATTCAGCACAGCATTGATGTCATTCTCAGCTTTTCTGAACAAAATACGACATGCTGATACAGGAATAAATTCTTTGAGAGGACTGATGCAGCTCCTAACAGCATTTTCTCATCATAAAAAAAGTTTTGTCAAAACAATCGAATTTTGAAATTTCCGAGGTCATCCTTCAGTGACTATGCATTGAAGAAAACAGTTACTGTAGGAGCCATAACTAAAAAGGACTCGTTGAGTTTGGACATAACTTTGACAAGAATTGACGGTTCCCTTCCCCCACAATGAATGCTTGAACCGCGCCACGCCAACAACACTATTGTATTGTAATTTCAATGCCTGAAAGAAATGTTGTCGTTGCATCTGCAACTTCGGTCGTCCGCCCACCCACCGGTTTTCTCTTCTCTGACTTTGAGGCGATTGTGCAACACTGAATGCAAGTTAGCATCTCTTCTCTCTCAAGAAGATTATTCGGTTCACAAATATTTCTTCACAGTGCAGAGATTTTAAAACTTGAAGAAAAAAATTTTGAATACAAAGTATGAAATTTATGATTATGGACTTGAAATATCACACGCCCAAACAGTTTAGCCAAGGGTTACGCACCAACAGATTAACGTAGATGATTTCAGTTTGATGGTTGATCCGTTTTTCATAAACTTCCCAGTTGCATATTGTTCGCCAAGAAACAATGCTTTTTTATTCGTTTTTACGTAATTCATACAACAGAAATGCATAATCTTCATCCTGAAGACAACGTAACGCCATGAAGATCATCATCATCGCTATTGCTTTGCTATTATCATCATCACCCATAAAAATTCGTGGAGCGAAATGTGCTTGCAATCGCAAGAGTAACAGCTCCTTAGGAAAACTAAAAAGGATTCACGAGTTTACCTTTCCTATCCGTTCTCTTTTACATCTCTATCTCTCTTCGTTTAGAACTTTGTTTCAACTTCGACTTTTTTTCTTCCATTTGCGTATTTTCGCTTCTTAAACGAAGCAAAACCTTCGTTTCATACTTTTAGGCTTGCTGTTCACTCGTTAGTTTCATTTTGATTGTGATGATGATGATGTGATGCTACATAGTATATTTCCCTTGATTCTGCTACCTGTCAAGTCAGTACATTTTTGGCGTGCTGTCTGTTGAGAGTCGAAATGTGTTTCGCAGGACCATTTTGTAAAAAAAAAATCTTTCTAAACCGCATGCAGACAGAGACCATTAGAGTTACAAAGTGTTTGCCGTTTTGTTTGTTTGCCAATTTACAGTTTCATATTCATAGTTGCTCGCAATAATCGCAAACAATTTATTAATTCAGTTTTGGCCATTTTCATCAAATATTATTTTCTTCTAAAGTAGGAAAAATCGTTACGAATTATTAAAAGCTTGTCGTCCTCTCATTTCATTGCAATTTGTTTCGTTGCGATTACGACGATGACGAGGACATTTGTATGAGCATTGTAGTAGTAGTTGTTGTAGTGACTTGGTGACATGCTTTCATCCATTTATGTCCTGTCCTTACACAAAAGCACACACATTATCTGCGGAGACGATAGCTCGCTTTCATTTGCCCAAAGTATCATTTTACCTATTTCTCTGTGACAATGATGCGTTTTAGTCAAACAAAGTAAAAACATGACGGTTATCCCTAATCAAATAGATCATGGATGGTTTTTTTGTTGAAGCTGTTTGCGCGAGTCTTTAGAGCATAAAAATATTTTGCATATCTCGTTTTATTGCCGTCATTGCTTTTAGTCTATTAATCTCCTCCAACTCCAGAGCTCTTTGCCTTGCCTGTGCTGTGTTTGTGACATGAATAACATGCATTAAATCCCGTATTTTTAGGAGAAACACTTGATACTCACAGTCTCAGGTTGATTGATTGAGGAAACAACGTAAAGTGACCATTTCTTTTTGAACATCGATACGATGCGATGCTGGCTAAAAAGACATGTTCATTTGGGTGTAGACATGTCTTTCCGGGAGAATGCATGCAATTAGACTAATCTCCTCATCCGGAGGAAAAATTTTTAGTTCGACAAAATATTTCGAGTTCTTAACTGTGCAAATGTAAATATATATATATTCTCCATGAAAATTTGCGTTTGGAAAATTCAACTCACACGCTTTTCAGCTTAAAAGTTAAAGTTGATGTATGCTAGTGTCTAGACAAACTTTCACGAGTGAAGAAGAACGGTTTATACAAACAATTTCTGTTGATAAATTCAATTCGCATGATTTCATTAGTTGATTCCTACATAACTTGAACTTCATTCCATCTGGTAGCCAAGTAAGTCAGTGTGTAAATTTGCGGATTCAAGTGCTACATAGGTAATTATCGCCTGAACAACTGTAAAGAGCGATAACTACAACAGCTTGGAGTTAAGGACACACACACACACAAGCCTTTATTTTAAAAAAAATGGCAAATCGTAATATCGTATCTGCCTGAATATTTATCGACAGTCTTAAATTTGAATAACCTTTTGTGCACGATGGTTATTGTGTAGTTATCATGAGAATATTTTTTTTGACGGACGTTAATGCAATTTTTTAAAAGCTTATACCATCCACTTCGTCCGAGTGCTTTACTTTTAATCTTATCTTCCCAGTTATTCTATGTACTTAACAACTGATTTTTGTTCTCACATCGCTAAACTCTAAAGCTGCTTTCGTTGAGCATAATAACTTTGATGATCTTTTTTTTGAAAAGTGTAAAAGAATTTTTTATTATGAAAGTTTGAAATCATTTATGGGGGTTACTGTGACGCGTTCGTTGATGTTGTTTAAAGATATGATAGGAGAAAAAATGTTGTTCGCACTGGCACGCTTATACATTTCTATACAACTGTAGACAAAATGGCTGAGTGGCTGAAGTAATATTGAGATTGTATTGCAAATAATGTATGCAATAATAGATTTTAAGCGGATTTATTGCATTTAGATTTAGACAAAAAAAAACAGAGTCAGAGGCGCATAACATTCATTCTATGTTTTATTAGACTAGTGAAAAAGATTCATCAGGATTTCTTGACTAGCCTTACAGTTGAAATGCTGTAAAAGTTGTGATAAGCATGAAAGCTATAAGTATGCTCGTAAGGTAAATCCTACGTAAAATACGATTTACGGCATTTTGACAATACATAATGTGCGGTTGTAAAATGCCTGGATCCTTTGTACCGTAATAATAGGACGCCACGCACCTACGACTACGACTCCTATGCAAAAATACAAGCTGTTCCTCTGTCGTGTATGAGTTTATGTATGCGCTTGCAATTAGCACATGCACAAATGAAATGTTTGATCTTTAGTCAGTGACCATCAAACAAAAATGAGATATTTGATAAATGTTTGCTCCTGATATCGTGCAGTAAATGATTTCTTACGAACTTTTAATTCTTCTGTCAGTCACTCCTGGTATCGAAGCTGCTCACAGCGGTATCGGGATGGGAGACTAGTAGTGAAGTTGACTAAAAGTGTTGTTGGCAGTTTTCAGCAATTTTTATTGATGAATTGATTATCATTCTGCTATATTTAAAGCGGTGATTTGTGTTGTAAAGAATAAAATACCCCCACGAGAAAAGCGGTAGTGCGGTGCCAAAAAATACAGCCATAAAATGCGGATGGAGAACGCGCTTGAGGATCGCGACACCGTTGGTGTTGCGGACGCCGTCCTCTTAGATGATCCCGATAACACGGAAGAATTCATTGAAAATCTTCGAAAGCGCTTTCGTGGAGACATCATATACGTAAGTAACTCATAACTTGATTACATCTTCAAAATCGTTGAGATATTATATTACTAGTAATAAAATTACTTAATAATCACATATTCTTCATCAATGTAATTTATTTTGTCCTCAGAGGTGCAAACTGTAGAAAATATGAGTAGGAAAGGTTACCTTTTAACAATTCCGATATACCAATAAATTCGCCGATTTTTTATAGCCATTTCTTTTTTCTCATGTTTAGTATTTCCAAAATGATACAGTGAGGCTAAGCAATCATGTCTCAGTCTCATGCTCTCATGTAGTTTTCATAATTAGAATTTGGCAAAGCATAAGAATAGTTCGGTTATTTTGAATTTTACTCAGCTCGTAAATTTTTGTAGTCTTTTACTGCAGGTAAATTTTATAGACTTTTTGATATCTTTCCTTGCAGTTTTTATTGCGATGTATGTATGCGAGTGCTTTTGAAAATTTCATAAAATGCAAATTATGTTTGAAAATTATTACTTATAAAAAGTTTTCTTTTCTTGGTCTCAGAAGGAAACCTCTACTGCAAAAATAAGCATTTGAAAAATTTATTATGCATGAAATCATCATCCACCACTTTAAATTCATTGGTAAATATTAAAACCCATTCCATGCGGCCAAAACTTTCCAGACTAGGGATTGTCGATATTGATTTTTTATATGAAAAGGTTGCATCACCGGCCTGGCTCATCCCAAATTATGCTTTCCATCTGAAGGCTACACCCATGTGATATGACGCTGACGTTTGATTTAAGCTGCCTAAGAATAATTAATTATTTTCCTTGAATTGTCAAGTGTAACACTGACCCATACCTTTATTGTATTGATGGATGATAATGAGTGGTTGAGACATGTCATCAAATTTCATATCTGGAATTTTCCAAATTGTTTGTCCCAAGAAGAATTTGATTATTATAATGCCTGAAGTAGCTCATTATACACTTCTAATTCCAATGCATGATATATATTCAATAGGTTTCCAGCATTTTAAATTTTATTCTTTTAATCACAATGGCTGAGAATTCTCTTGTTTTAACTGCCCCTCTTTAATCATCTTGCCGACATTTATCACACTTTTATTGGAAAAATGAAATAAATGATTCATTTCGTATCAGTAGGAACGTAATCCGGCACGCTTTATCTTATCAGAATATATTCACCATGCGCCGTCGTCGCACACTTTTTTTTTACCTGAAAAAATGTTACGTACGTGACAAATATATTTTGCTTGCAGTGGTGAATTTGTCCATGCAATGCAGAATTTGCTAACCTTGACTTGGCTTGAGACAATCAGAATTCTTTGTGCCTCGTTTACTTTGACAATGATGATGTGTCAACAAGCGCAAATGTAAGCTGATAGGGTGAGTATGCAGACGAACGAAGCCCACCTCAATCTGGAATTCGTAATACACATACTTTCAATGGTAAATTGTTGAAAGTTCAACTTGGATGAATTAGATAATTCGGAATTACGTTATGTACTTCCGATTCACATGCAAAAACATTTTATTTAGTATTTTTGTAAGTCCTTCGTTCAAATATTTAAGTATTTGTCCAACGCCCAAGATTTTTAGAATCACTTAAATTGCAAAAAAATTGTATCAGTATGATTAACCAACTCTGCAATTACAAGGCTATTTTGCCAAGTGATATTCAATTGAGAAGACTAGCCAAAAACTAAAGTTAAAAAATAAAATGATTTTTTAAAGTGAAGATTTCATTGTTCTGTAAGGACCTCTACGTAATTGATGAGTAGGTGTGTATGTAATGTTGAATGTTGCATTAAAAATTAGGCGATTAAAAACCGCTGAGATTATTATTTTTTTCCTATTGTTGAACTTCTGCTGACGAGGAATGTGCACGGTTGGTTTCTCTCAGATTTTTAAACTGACATTGCCATTCGATAGAGCATCAAGAATAGTGCTTATGGTGTGAAAATTAGCCCAACATGAGCCCTCTTAATTGTTAACTGTTGGCTAAAAAGTTTGCAGCCATGCGCCTTAGAAATATGCAATTAGATTTTTACATATAGAACACGGTATCGAAGATTGATTTCCACCCGTGACTATCCAAAATTCAAATTTTTAACGTGAAAATTATATATACATAATTTTAGAAATGATAATTTGACGCAATTTTAGTAGAAAATTATCTAAAGATGTACC
>JAHZMX010005919.1:0-15258 GCA_027743895.1 Seira musarum | reverse complement strand
CCCGAAGGTTTTTTTGTGAAATAATCAAATTAGAAGATTTTTTCTTAAGAAAAACTTTTGATGTCACGCTGTGTGACATACACCAGTCGTTCTAGGGTTAATTTAGAAAGTTTTACTTTATTACAACTGGTTAAAGTTAGCCAGCTTGGTACTAGCTTAACATTTCTTGCAAGATTACTTATCGCTGGCTTAACTTTTGAAGGCAGCCTACGCATTTTGCTTTAATTTTAAAAGGCTCTATACGCAATCTTCGTTAATTTTTATAAGGCACTGTATGTATGCAGTTTATAAAACTGTTTTGAAAGGTACTATACGCATTTCTGGGCGAACTGAGATTTGTGTGGGAAAAGAAAGAGCAAAGAATCCGGACCATTTTGATGTGCAGAATTCTATACTCTGTTTCTCATAAGTTTGAGTTTGCTTTTTATATATTTTATTTATGTGTGCCGAGGGTTGAAATGCATACGAATTAGAAATATTATTGGGACTCAAATTTAGCCAAGAAATGACGGACTCCAAACCTAACCTAGCGATCTATTTATTCACACGCTTTTTCCCCATAAATATACTCTCAAAGGAATTTCCTCCGATTTGAACGGTAAAGAGTAACCTAAAAGGATATTCGTTTTGGTTTCGTTGGGCAGAGGTTGTAATCCAGTGAGTTGATTTGCCATACAATCAAGCTTTTTTGAGAACTCAAAACTCCTGAATAATATAATTTTACAATGAAATTTGGAAAATTTACATATAATGGATCGCAATCGCTCTATATTGAAAAAAAACCCGTGCAATGCATACGACCATCAAGTTATTGCCAGATGTGAGGCTTAAGCCATCCAAAATCTATCCGTGTTGAAATTCTCGGTCAGTAAAGAGAACGTAACTGGACGCTTAACTATAGACTCACAAGGAAGGGGCTCCAAGTGCCCCCCCTTAATCGCATATGCCAGACATGACTGGTAAATGCGATTATAGGGGCACTTCGGGTGGTTCCCTTGTCAGTTGTTCACGTCTGGTTTAATTTAATATTGTACACACCCTCCACCCGTGCTGGTTTATTTTTGTATTTTTCTGGAATAACTATAACTGTGCGATGAAGTCACACTTACTGGTTACAAGTAGAAGTTATCTGACCGTCAAAATCCCTTGCCCTAATCACAATGGTGAGATCTCAATGAAAACAAAACGAGTAAGGCAGATAACACACGAATTGCAATTCTCGGAATTTTACTCGGTTCACAAACGCTTCAATATTTATTCAAAAGTTTGCATTGTTGACTTCACCCTTTTATTCACAGCGATTTTTTTCTCACACCCAATCCACTATATCCGTACTTCTTAAATCTCTATCTTCTATTACGACTGTATGATCATCCTCACTCGCATTAAACAACACAACAAGAAAATCTCAACATTTTACATTATCCCCCGACTGATGGGGTAACCTGGACAAAATTAAAAACATAATAAACTAACTCTTTTATTCCTGACAAGGAATTCATGTACAGTCACATCATTTAATACTCCAGGTTTTTCATTGATCATACCATCTTACCTACTTACTGCATCATTGCTAACCATTTAATTTCCACCAGACACTTAATTCAACTACCTGAACGGCTATGAATTTGAATTTTTTTGCGAAAGATGACGGTCTACGCTGACTTAATGGAAACCGGATTTCATGAACTCCGTTTTATTTTGCTCCGGTGATATTACAGTGTAATGCAGTACATTTATTTGAACTATGGAAAACGTCCCCAAAGTCCCATCAGATTGACATTGTGCCTTTTTTCTAGGATGGACTGTATTGGATAAGGGATCATGGCATGTCCATAAACCCACTTGGTTTTGGTTTTGTGAACGGCCATATTCATATTTTATGCAGGAATGACATTGTTCAACTCCGTAGGTGTATTTACGGGTTCCTGGTTAACTGAATAAAACGGTATGTAGGTACGAATGTGTCATATATTTGCCCGTTAAATAACATCAGATGTGGTTTATTTTGCATTGTTACTGACTTATACATAAAACCATGTAGTATTATGTACAAGGGAGCCCCCCGAAATGCCCCCTAATCGCATATGCTAGACATGTTGTCGAGATCAGCATTGTTGTGCTAATTATTTAGTATTAGTAATTACTACCCCGTTTTATAAATACTGGGGATATTTTGCTTCCGCTTCGCTTCCGATGTCCGAGGAACAAAATATGCACGATGCCGATTTTCGGACCTGGTGTTGATCTGTGTTGGGCACTGTTACTGAGCGAATGATGGGAAATGACATTCGCCAGTGCATTAATAATTTAGGAGTATAGGTAAGTTTTTAGTGTAACTTTTAGTCATATTTTATTAGAATTATTTAGGATTGATTGAGGGCTTTTCTTTCATCGTAGAATGTACGTAAATTTTGTGAAGTCTCAAGGTGCCCCAATCCATATAATTTTGGTGCCATAATAATTTCGACGACCTGGGGATTCGAAATATGTAATTAGTTTAGGGTTTAACCCGTTAGTTTTAGTCTGAACCCCCATACGAAGGTGCCGGTGAATTGCATGGGCGTAAATGGCAACTTGTATTTGCTTTGAGCAAATAACATTGAATTAGGTATTGGCTAGCAGCAAATATTGCAGTATTTATTATATGCAAGTTTCACTGTAAGGCAGCCAATGCCATAGATTTTAGAGAGAATTTTCTAGAACAGCCTTTTAGCGGTAGATAGGAAAAGTGGCGTGTGACAGCCCTTGTTATTGTAGAAAGTAGTAGTCGAGCAGACTTGGTTCTGATTGTGAGACTTGTTCAGTTCGTTGAAAGTTGAGAAGAGATCAGATTTAAACTCGAGAAAGAGTAAATGTGCTGAGATACGGGCTCGCACGAAAGATTTAATTTAACATTATTCATTATTATATTTAAAGTGCTTATCATTTAAGGATTATCATTAGCTGTTGTATATTAGTTTAGTTTATCGAAATAAACCAGTGAAACTAATTTCTCTGCGTTTGACTTGATTAATCCGGCACTTTGATATCAGCACTAGATTTGGTTGTGATTCAACCAGAATAATTAGATCGAAGGGAAATAATTAACGAATCCCAAAAGCTATCGAAGGCAGGGCCTATAGACCCTGGACCAATCTTCTACAGGCACAAAAATTTAAATAAATTTGAAATATGTCCAGTATATCGTCAATGAATTCGTAACCAGCATAAAAGCTGATCAAAAGAGTATGAATGGTATATGCGATTATGGGGGCGCTTGAAAATGTCCCCTTGTAAGTGAAGAACATTGCTCGAATAACTAGCATTAGCATTTTGTTATTTCTTGCATTACCAAACTAACTCAAAGCCAAAAATTGGTCAATCCGATAACGCTTTTTTCTTTGTCTATGTAATAATAACTTTATTACCCTTCACATCTGCATGAGTGGGATTTGTCAATTGCAATTGGAACATGAACCAGGAAATGGCAACCATTTAGGGATTCGTTTCTTCAAATATTCTAATTTAAGTTTGAAGCACGATACCCAAACCAACGGTACAAATCGTTTGTAAATGGGTAAGAGCAATTCACTGACAACTCTCTTGGAAATTGAGGCGGTCAGGAAAGATGTTAAAAAGCTTCACAATCAGTATCGTAAATTGCTGTACAAATGTTTAAAGAAAAGGTCGATTCGAAACCTTGCATACTGATTCATTCTGTACAACCTTTAGAATTATATCTAGCGCATCAAGTTCATCTGTTTAACTTCTAAATCCTGATAGTACAACAGATATGAAGATTGACTTACAAACGGTTATGTTTACTCATTGACAGGAACAAAACGGGGCTTTTGCTAATATTGAATATTTCTGGTGATTAGTTTTTCAACCACTGCACTGATGATGTTGCAAAAAGGTAGTAATTAGTTTAAATTAATCATATGTAAGCTGTCGTAACTCAATGAGATAATAAGCCTCATGTTTAGTCCAATATTAACCAGTTGGGCTGTCCTGATTCGGTAATCGCTTTTTCAACGAAGCAGATTCAATTTCTTAAATATTCGCAAATACTACGTAGTTACGCCTACATTCGTCTGCAGGATTGGTAAGCTTCAACATCACTGCATAACTGATTAACGCTGGATGTTGCGAACTTATTTACGTAATGTGCTAATAACTTTGGATTGAAATTTTCAAAATATCTTTAGCCCGTTTGAAACAACAGCTTTAGGCAAATTTCTTGATATTGTACTTGATAAAATTGATGAAGTTTACAAAGTCTAATTGGAGCCGCCTGTCGCTAATCGTTCAAGCTTCTCAACAACCACCGATGTGATCACCTTTATATTGAAGTAAAATGAATCGCGATAAACTTCTCAAAAGCTTCAAGAAACTACTTTATTTTGTTTCGGCTATAAATCTTTTTAAAATTCCAATTGATTAGGTGGGGGATTTTACAATGAGCTTAAAGACAAACCTAAAACATTTGGTTGCTCAAAGTTGTAGAGCAGTTCATTGCAATTCTTTTGTTTGACACCAGTACAATAACGTAGTTCAGATGAGTTCATAACATCACCTAAATATCTGCTGATACTGACATCTCATTAGTTATGGTTTAAAGACAGTTAATCTCCATATTAGATCACCAGATGTAAGGAAAACCTCCTGATAACATCACCCCAGGGAATTACCCTTAGTTTTTCATTAAAAATTGCCTCTATAAGATCACCGCCGTATTAGATACAAAAATAAAAACCTCCAACATTAAAAGCCATTGAAAATGTTGTCTATATAAGTCAGGATAAGGCAGACGTTTGGACAAATCTGATTTTTCTACACAACATTAATATTTATTTAGAATTGTTATAAGCATTAATAGCTGATTTGATGAAACATTTACAGATATTTTGGTATTTTATACTAATTTATGCTTCTGTCTTTCATCAAGAATGGTCCTACATTCGTCTTCCTTTTTACAAGGGAACATTTTCAAATGCCCCCGCTAATCGCATATACGAGTCATGCTTTCTTGATCAGCTTTTTGTGCAGGTTACGAATCAGCTGTCAAAATACTAGAGATGTTTAACAAGGGGAGGGCCCCAAGTGCCCCCTCCTAATCGCATATACCAGACATACTGTCTTGATCAGCATTTTTTTCTGTATAAGAATCCGCTTTTAAATCATTGCGAAAATATCTGGACGATTTTTAATTTTAATTTTTGTACGCAAAATTGTATACCTACAATGCATTGGGATACACGGCTCCGAATCCTGATCGACACCAACTCACAAAATCGACTGTCGCGATTATTCTTTATTTTCGGCCAACTGATACGACGGACCTACTCCATCTTGTACTCCACGTCTGTCGTGTATAAAAATATGCGTGCTAGCATAATTTTCAGAGTTGATGTCGATCCTCATCCAAACAATTGCAAAATATGATATTAAAATAAAAATTAAAATTCACCCTGACATTTTTGCAGTGATTTGAAAGCGTATTCTTGTTCAGAAAAAAATGCTGATCTCGACAGTATGTCTGGTATATACGATTAGGGGTGGCACTCGGGGCCCTTCCCTTGTAAGATGAAGTTTTAATTTTCATTTTCGTGCCTGTAAGTTCCAAGTTACAATGCTTTGGTTGCAATAAAGATCAACACCAACTCCCAAAACCTACTTCGCGAGGTGTTTTTCAGCTTGGAGAGGCAAATCGTTAGACTTTCCTGCCATCTCTGGTATATGATACAATGTGCCGAGTATCCGAAATTCGCCAAGTGATGGCGATCCTCATCCAGATCCAGGAATTTTTTATATAAAAAATGAAAATTAAAAATTCATCTTAAATATCTCCAGTATGTCGACAGCGTATTTGTAACCGGCATTAAAAGCTGATCAAGACAGTATGTGTGATATATGCCAATACGAGAGGGCACTTGAAAATGTTCTGTTGTTAGGCAGAAACGACAGGACAACCCTTCTTAGAGTGTTCGGAAAACATAGTCCTCATTTAGTGTTAACCGTCTCTACATATTTTTTGCCCTGATCACTGCTTTTTAGATCAACAGATCAACGGCCTCAAAACAAAATAGAGTGAATTAATTCTCACAGTTCCACAGTGAGTAGAATTTTCTAAGAATAAGTACACACAAGAAACATATTCTTTAAAAACCAACTGAAAACCTTGGTATTTCCCCACGTATATTTTGTTGCTATTTATGCATTAAACGACAGTTTTCAAATCGTAACTGCATAGCAGATTTTTACTTTAATTAGGTTGTATTTGAGCATCTGACGTAATATTAAATGGTAAAAAGCATAATCTATACGACACAAGTGTATGAGTGAATACATATCTCTATTGAGTATTGCTTTGAAGGTGACAAATATGAACAAATCGAACGAGGTGGATTCCAAAACCGCAAAATAAATGTATGTATTTGGGTATTAAAAATCACCCGACGTTTAAGCTGTGATTTGTAAACGGAGTCGAAACCAGCGTTAAAGACTGATGAAGACAGTTTGACTCGTATTTGCAATAACATGGGCTACTTGTGCCCCTTCCTTGTAAACACGAACGGGTAAAACTGTTAACTTTTTTATTACAAACTTAGGTCCATCTCCCCTAATTATAGCCTATTTAAGTGGTATTGTAGTTTTAAGATTTTTTTAAATTTATGTCCGATTTACTGGATTGGGATATAATGGTAGAATGAAGCTAGTTACGTGGTCGTTAGTTTCAGACATCCTGACAAAGTATGATCTTACGCAGATTTTCAATATGGATTAAACTGCGTTCTCTATTACCCTTGAATTTAATCACCATATTATGCAATGACTTTTTCCTTACTTAAATCAAAGGTTTAGATTCTTTCAATAATTGCATTTTGAGACTTTTGTTTTATTTGTCCTGACAGTCTTAATTTCGGGCTACTTATAGGCAAATGCCAAAACTTTAGGATTTGGTTGTCAGCGTCAGTAGTCATTTGAGACTTGAACGGTAAATTTCACTTTAGGCAGATGATGTCTATGAGGAACAGTTATTAGTACATATACCGTATTTATTTTTCTGAACGCAAATGAGTCAAACTATAATTGTTTGATTTCATCAGCACCAATGAATTAACAGAAATTCACCTATCAACCATTTAATTTATGCAAAACTTACTAGTTAGTCCTCCTGGACTTTCGTAGATTTGTTCCTAGTCGACAAGTACCACTTCAAATTCTGCCAATCAAGGCAAGGCGCTTTCTAGATTTTTTATATTTTTCCTTTATAGTCCACAGATTAATGAATGGGCAACCTTTTCATGTTTTCTTCAGGACTTACAAGGGACCCGATTTTGGTGACCCCCCCCCCCTAATCGCATATGCCAGACATACTGTCCAAATCAGCTTTTTTTGCTGGTTCCAAATCCGTGGTCGAAATACTGGAGATATTTCACAATGATTTTTAATTTTAATTTTACTACCAAATTTGTGTCTATTTGGACAAGCATCGACATTACTTCAGAAAACTATGACTGTCAATATGTTTTCAATATACGCCAGGTTGTTAAATGGCCGCTTAGAGCCAATGCCCACATGACATAATAGTTGATGCCACGAGTTTTGTAAGTTGGAGTTAATCTGAATTCCAGCCAATGCGTTGTAAGTGGGCCGTTTAAGCCGCAAAAAATTAAATTAATAATTATTGTGAAATATCTCCAGTATTTCGACGACGAATTCGTGGCCAGCAAAAAACGCTCATTTTGACAGTATGTCTGGTATATGCGATTAGGCGGGGTCACCAAAATCGGTTCTCTTGTTAGTCGTTATAGTTGTCTGGTATCCATCAAGGAGTACGCAGTGAGCGACAATCCTTAAATTCTGGCTGGATTACGAAATTAAATTCTGAGCAGGTTTTTTTTTCCAGTGCTTTTTTATTTAATAAAAATGGAGTTGTACGTAAAGTGTTTTGATGTTTGTGTGTTAGTCCAATATTTTACAAGATCGATGACGCTATTTTATCCTTCAATACGAAAATCAGATATCATAAAAATGTAGCACGTGCGTCGACCTGTACATTCTTAATCTCATATCAAGTACATATAAACTAGACCAGATTGTTTTAATGATTATGAATCCCCTTTTAGTTTTTTGCAAAATTGTTATAGTTATTCTTAATTTTTGTTTCGGTTTCCCGTGCATTACAGAATCATAATGTATTGGTTAGGAGCGCACTGTCACTTAAATCTGTTAGATTCGCGGATTTAAGAAAAAACTACGCTGACTGTGTGGGGTGCCCGCCCTTTCTTGTACGCCTGTGAGAAAATGCATTTTCATCCTTCAACTCAATTTCTACATGCCTAGCATATACGTATAATAATTTGAATGTCTGTCCAAAGTGTAAAATCGACTAAAAATACAAATTCAAATTTTCTCTGACATTTTTACAAGAAAAAATGAAAGGCTGATACCAAATTAGTAGAAAAAAATGGTTTAGATTATATATGCTATATGCGTTTGAGGGGGTACGGTTACAATTCGAGAGGTTTCCTCGTAAGTGAAGTTCTCGATGACTACTTCAAAGGTTGAAAGTGGAAAACTAAATGAAGTGCTAATAGTAAGCTTCGATGCATAAAGTATGACATTCATCTTGATTATTCAAGATTTGGAATTGGCTATAGGAACTGGAGAATTTTTATGCAATCTGTTATCGGGATTGAATGCGAGGAATTGAACAAACACGAAAGGTTTTACCAGGGAACACCACCAAGCGCCCCCAAATCTGGTATACCACACATGCTGTGCTGATCAGCATTTTTTCTGAACAAGAATCCGTTTTCAAATCACTACAAAAATTTAGTGATTTTTAATATTATTTTTTGTACGCGGAATTGTTACAATGCATTGCGTTATACGGCTCCAAAGCCAGATCAACACCAACTTACAAAATTGGCAAGTGCATTTTTTTTATTTTTATTTTTATTTGCAATTTATTTTTTCGTTCCGGCCAACAGATACGACGGCCCTTCTCCGCTGATCTGTTGTGCATTAAAATATGGTACCTAGCATAATTTTAAGAGCTGATGTCGATCCTTATCCAAACAATTGTAAACTTCGAAGCTAAAGTAAAAATTAAAAATCACCCAAATATTTTGGTAACGGAGCTTATTGGTTACTGCAGGTTGTTGATAAGGAGTTGAATTTGAGCGCATTGAACACGTATACATATAATGTTAAGATATCCAATACTTAACTCGCATTTAAATTGAATGCTCGAAAATAAATATTATTTGTGTTCTTTACATTCAAATATTCCCGTTTGATTAGGAAAAATAAATACACAAATTGTTTATTAGTGACCAGTAGTCCACGCCGGGTTTAATTTAATAAAGTTCCTCTTTTAACTCGTGAAAACCTTATTCTTTTATTTTTCTGGAACATCAATTTCAATAAATTATTTTTAATACCGATGACTTTTCAATGAATGTATTACTTTACCTGTTCACCGCTCAATTAATTAATTGCCCACCATTTCAAGCTGACACGGCCGTTTTAATTGGACTAGATTTTACAAGGGAACATTTCCGAGTGTACTGGGGCAAGACCTTGGGAGATCAATTCTACTGCCCCTCGTATTGCCCCTCTTTTTGCTACATTCTGGCGCGAAATCGTATATTTAACTGAATTTTCCTTTGTTTGCTGTGTAAAATGACACAACAAACAAAGCAAACAAAGGAAAATTCATTTAAATATACGATTTCGCGCCAGCGTGTAGCAAAAAAGAGGGGCAATATGAGGGGCAGTAGAATTGATCTCCCAAGGTCTTGCCCCAGTACCCCCTCAATTGCATATAAGAGATATACCATCAGTACCAGTTTTTTACATTGATCTCGAATCTGCTAGCGGTTTGCCGTTAAAATTAACGAGAAAATTTTAATTTAAATTTTTTCAAGCTTTCATTATACATTACAATACAATGGCCGTGACTCAGTATCTCACCATCACCGAAATCGACCCACGTCAGATAATATTCTCGTGGCATGCACGTTTTTACCGACCTTCCCCATCCTCTACGGGCTTTGCGTATTTTCGTTGTACTAGAGATTTTCAATACTGATGTCGATCCTTGTGTAGAGTGATGCGAATTCGGGTGGAAAAATTAAAATTAAAAACAACTCCTTCATTTTAACGTCAAACCGTTAGCAGATTCGAGATCAGCGTAAAAAACTGGTTCAGATGGCATAAATCTTGTATGGGATTGTGGGGGTACACTCGGAAATGTTCCCTTGTTAGATGTAGAATCCGAATTTCACCGAAAAGATGATGGTCTGGTGGGCGCTGACTTCATGGAAACTGGTAATCATGAACTCCATTTTTCTTGGTTCCAGCGACATTGCTGGACAATTTCTAATATTAAGGTAGTTTGAATTATTCGAACTACGAAAAAAGTTCCAATATTCCCCTAACATTGATACTCGGGCATTTTTACTGGATGGACTAGATTAAACGAGGCATTATGACATAGACCCACTATTTTAGCTTTAGTGTTCTAAGCGTCGAGATTCAATTTCGATGCAGCAATGACATTATGCAGCACAGTAGGTGCGATAACTGGGTCTGGGTTAATTTACAAGATATTTGTTAGGCATGAAAAGCTAAAAAAGATGTAGCTCGGGGCCCTTCCCTTGTTAGTGATGATATGATTTTGCTCTTGCGCGGGTAAAACGTGTCAAACGAATTTCTTGCAAATTCTGGTTCACTAGCATGTATGCATCTCGGTTGACGATTCTCATTTCGGTCAAATTATTACTGCATTCAACTGCTAAACTAGCCGTTGCACAAATAGGTATGTGAACGTCAGTCCTCATTTGTGGGGTAAACCTGGGGATTCATGTCCTACCAGATACGGGAATCGTCTTCTATCTTAAGAGATGATAGTTTTCAAAAAATATTTTACAGAAAGCAAATTTGCCTACGAAATTGTAAGTTCCCAGAAAACCTAAAAAGTCCAATATTAAAGTGGTGTAAGAATACTGGCCACGTGAAGTTAAACAGCAGAAACTAATTATCTAAACCAAGCAGCATTTTAATGCTGTACTACAACATGTTCAGCAGTGAATCTTACAAATAAAGACGTTTTGGCAAGACGATTTTTGGAATTTAGGTTATTTAAGTTAAAAAAATTGAACAAAATATACGTTTATATACATTCTTGTTAAGGGATTTTAACGAGATTAAGACGCCGATAATAATTACAATAAATATAAATGTGCATGAACTCTAATTTCCTCCGAACACCATAACAAGTCTAAACGCATTCATAAATCAGGTAAGAATGCCCCAACTTAAATCATTCGCTTAGTATTATCCCATATTCTGAATTTTCACCTTTTTCGGGACAACATGAATGATGCGTTGGTAGTAGCAAATTTTGTCCAGTGAAGTGTAGGTGGTTGATGAAAGTTCAAGCTTCAGCTGGGAGAAAAAATTCAAATTATCCAATATTTAGTATTATTATACATCCGGTTGAAATTATACCTTGTTTTCTTTCGCCGTTTCCTCCAAGCGTTTACTTCAAAACATGAAAACATTTATGCAATCTGTGAATAGTTATTAACTACAGCTTCCTTGCAAAATTGTGTGTCAACGCTGATTTTTAGGACAAAATAAAAATCATGAGCTTCAGCTTTCTTACAGGGGAGCCCCACGAAGTGCGTTCCTCAAATCGGATATAACACACCTACTGTCGAGGTTATGAGTTTTTTTTTTCAGTATATACCCCACATACTGTCGAGATCAGCATCTTTTTCCAAACAAGAATCAAGTTGAATTCAGAACGGTAAATAACAAAATGACGATTTTACACGGAATCGTGCATCGTGATCTTCTCTCGAGCACTTTTGTCACTCTGGCGTTGCCGAACATCAGGATTGCCAGCAAACGCAGTTTTTAGCTTTCACTAAAACTAAGGCAAAAAAGCTGGATAGATTTTGCACAATGCAACCATGCTGGGACAGAAGCTTTGGTCATCCGGATGATTTTGAACTCCGGATAACCCAACGATAATTTATACGAAATCGTCCATCGTGATCTTCTGTGGACTATTTTGTCACTCTGGCGTTGCCGAACATCTGGATTGCCAGCAGACACAGTTTAAAGCTTTCACTTAAACTAAGGCCGAAAAGATGGATAGATTTTGTTTAATGCAACCATGCTAGGACAGAAGCTTTGGTCATCCGGATGATTTTGAACTCCGGGTAACCCAATAATGATTTTTTATGAAATCGTCTATCGTGATCTTCTCTCGAGCGGTTTTGTCACTCTGGCATTGACACACATCAGGTCCGCGGGCAGACGCAAATTTAAACTGTCAGTAAAATTAAGGCACAACGGATGGACTGTTTTGGCTTAATGCAACCATGCTGGGACTAAAAAATTGGTTATCCGTAAGATTCTGAACTTCGGATAACCCTATGACAATTTTCGACAAAATCTTGCATCGTGATCTTTTCTCGAGTATTTTGTCACTCTGGCATTGCCATACATTAGCTCTGCGAGCAGAAATAGTTCTTAGCTTTCACTAAAACTAAGGCCGAAGTGATGGGTAGATTTTGCTTAATGCAACCATGCTGTGACAGAAGCTTTGGTTATCCGGATGATTCTGTACTCCGGATAACGCAACGATGATATTTCTTGAAATTGTCCACCGGGATCTTCTGTCGACTATTTTGTCACTCTGGCATTGCCGAACTTCAGGATTGCCAGGAGAGACAGTTTATGGTTTTCACTAAAAGTAAGGCCAAAATGATGGATGGATTTTAAACAATGCAACCATGCTGAGACTGAGCCATTGGTTATCCGGATGATTCTGAACTCCGGATAACCCGACGATGATTTATTACGAAATCGTCTATCTTGATCTTCTCTCGACCACTTTGTCACTCTGACATTTCAAAACATCAGGTAAGTGAGCAGACAGTTTTTAACTTTCACTAAAAGTAAGGCCAAACTGATGGACAGATTTTACACAATGCAACCATGCTGGGACGGAGCCATTAGTTATCCGGATGATTCTTAATTCCGGATAACCCAACGATGATATTTCACGAAATCGTCCATCGTGATCTTGTGTGTACCATTTTGTCACTCTGGCGTTGCCGAACATCAGGATTGCCAGCAAACGCAGTTTTTAGCTTTCACTAAAACTAAGGCAAAATAGATGGATAGATTTTGCACAATGCAACCATGCTGGGACAGAAGCTTTGGTTATCCGGATGACTCTAACCTCCGGATTACCCAATGATGTATATTTAAGAAATCGTCCATCGTGGTCTTCTTTCGACTACTTTGTCACTCTGAGATTGCAAAACATCAGGTATGCGTGCAGACACAGTTTTTAATTTTCACTAACACTAAGACCAAAAAGATGCATAGATTTTACACAATGCAACCATGCTGGGACTTAGCCATTGGTTATCCGGATGATTCTGAACTCCGGATAACCCGACGATGATTTATTACGATATCGTCTATCGTGATCTTCTCTCGACCACTTTGTCACTCTGACATTTCAAAACATCAGGTAAGTGAGCAGACACAGTTTTTAACTTTCACTAAAAGTAAGGCCAAACTGATGGACAGATTTTACACAATGCAACCATGCTGGGACTGAGCCATTGGTTATCCGGATGACTCTGACCTCCGGATAACCCAACGATGATATTTCCCGAAATCGTCCATCGTGATCTTCTGTCGACTATTTTGTCACTCTGGCGTTGCCGAACTTCAGGATTGCCAGGAGAGACAGTTTATAGTTTTCACTAAAAGTAAGGCCAAAATGAGGGATACATTAGGCACAATGCAACCATGCTGAGACTGAAGCGTTGGTTATCCTGGTAGTTTTGAACGGCGGATAACACAATGACGATTTTATCTAACAGCAGCCCTGTTTTCGGCTCTGTTCAAAAATAAGGCACACCTGCACGTGAAGAATAATTTTGTTAATTCTGGCAGATCTCAGAAGCAGCGTCAACCTTCATCCAAAGTCACCGGAATGAAACAAAAAAATACAAACAAAGAGAAAAAACTACTCCGAAATTTTTGCAGTGAATTGGGAACGAACTCATAAGCAGAGTAAGACAAAATATTATCTTGATGCTGTGTCGCATTACATGCAAGTAGGGACTGACACTTGGAGCCATTCCCTTTTTAGCCATTGTAAATAACCAAAAGTACTATTCATTCACAAGATATTTACGTATTAATGTTGAATCATTAATATATCGCGTTAAGCAATTTTTTAAGTCGTTGGTTTAATAGAATGATTTGAGCGATCACAACATTTCACATGTTTCTAGGACTTTTATTTTCAATTACGTACGTTACAGGAGGGTGTTCCAAAAGTGTAGTCCCATCAATCATCGCTATTTAAAAGTGTCCTATTTATGCGAATGAATTCATCGCTTTTGTTCAGCATGACCTTCGAACATAGTTGTTATTTACTTCCAATAAATCTTCCGTGCGGAATTCGAAGTGCCGGATAATTTCCCATTTCGGTAAGGGGTTACAACAAACTTTTTCTCTCCTATGACGCATGGCAGAATTGGCTGATAACATTGAATTTGAGTAAGGACGTTTACGCTCATCCGAATAATGAAAGAATTTGATAAAAAATTAAAATTAAAAATTACTTTGATGTTTCTGCAGAGAAAACAAAGCTTATTCGAAAGCAGAAAAAATGCTGATTAAGACACTACGACTGGTACATGCGATTAGGGGGGGCACCTCGGGAGGTTCGCTTGTAAGTGGTATTTCGATTGCAATTTCGCACGAAACTAATGTAGGACTACTTTGAATAAACACCTACCAGTATTTTTTGACGCTAAACACAATGGCGTTATTTAAAAATAGATTTAAATTAAGCCAAAGCGTTAAAGCCGAAAAACCACATTTTTTAAATCAATTTCACAATTTATTGACTTGCGCCTTCTTAAAAAAGACTGCCCGCAAACTGGTGTGCAAGGTATACTTGAAACTTATCAAGATAAACACAATGGTACTAACTCTAGGATAATCAATCGTAACTGGTGACTGTCAGGTACGAATTAGTTATTACAAAATAAGTAAATTTTGTTGAAAATAAGGGGCTTGAATGCTATTTAAATTTGAAAACACTAAATAGAGTTTTTGATCTTCTATCGAATGGTAAAATTTTTATTATTATTATTGTTTATTGCAGATTGCTATGTGTAGTGTACAATCCATAAAAGGAACAATTATAATGAAATGAAA